>QEPC01011675.1:1468302-1499151 GCA_003113815.1 Sphenodon punctatus
AGAGGGTAGAGGTGTGGTGCAGGGTGAAAGACTGTGGGGTGAAGGCTGGAGGTGTGGGGTGGGGTGAAAAACTGAAAGGGGTATGGGGTGAAAGGCTGAAAGGGGTGTGGGGTGTGGGGTGATGGATGTGGGGTGAAGGATGAAGATGAGGGGTAAAGGGGTGTGCGGTGGGGTGAAAGGCTATGGGCATGAGGGGTATGGGGTGAAAGGCTGAAAGGAGCGTGGGGGAAGGCTGAAGGGTGAAGGGGTGGGGGCTAGAGGAGTGGTGCAGAGTGAAGAGTGAGGGGTGAAGGGGTTTGGGGTGAAGAGGTGTGGGGTGAAAGGCTGTGGGATGAGGGATGTGGAGTGAGGGGTGAGGCGTGAAGGCTAGAGGTGTGGTGAAAGGCTGAAAGGGGTAAAGGCTAAAGGTGAGGGGTGGGAGTAAAGGGGTGGTGTGGGGTGAAGGGGTGGGTGCTAGAGGTGTGGGGTGGGGTGAAAGGCTGAGGGGTGAAAGGGTGTGGGGTGAAGGCTAGAGGGGTGGGGTGGGGTGAGAGACTGGAGTGAAAGGCTGTGAGGTGTGGCATGAAGGCTAGAGGTGTGGGGTTGGGTGAGGGTGAAGGTTGAGGGGTGAGGGTGAGGGGTGAAGCGTTGTGGTGTGAAAGGCTGAAAGGGGTGTGGGGTGAAAGGCTATCGGGTGAAGGCTAGAGGTGTGGTGTGGGCTGAAGGGTGAAGGTGAGGGGTTTGGTGGGGGCTGAAGGGGTGGGGGCTAGAGGCTAGAGGTGTGGTGAGGGGTGTGGCTTACCCGACCACCTACTTGCATGTCACGTCCAACATATCACCCAAACCAAGGCACTCTGGTGACTTGGGTTTAAAAAAAAACAAAGGAAGAAATTTTAATAACTGTGTGTGAAGCTGACAGCACACACACACACACACACACACTCCAAGAAACAAACACTCAAGACGGTGGTGGTGAATTCCCCAGGTTAACAGTGGAATTCTGGCCTACTGGGACAGCCCCCCCCCCCCAACCATCTAGCCTTGGGCACCCCACCACCACCAACACCAGGACATGACCCGACAACCAACGCAGCACCAAAGCACACTACTTGAATACAGTGGCGAGGCATTCCCCAGGTTAACAGTGCAATTCCGGCCTACCGGGACAGGAGGCCCCACAAAACCATCTAGCCTTGGGGCACCCCCTGAAATAACAATACAATCTGGACCTCAGGACACAAACCCCAGCCAAAACTCTCAGGTCACCCCCAATTCCCCACCCCCACACATTGCATAACAAACCCCTCATGGCACAGGCAGGCAGGCACAGACCTCACTTGACACAGCAGCAACTTGCAAGCACTGCAAGGCTTGGCTTAGGCAAGTGGCAACCCATGGCTGCAATTTTTAACAACACAGCACCTCACCACACACAGCCACACACAAAAATAAAATTGAGCCCCCCCCCCTACACACACACACAAGCAAACAGGCCACACCAAAACCACAGCCTTGGGGCACTCCTCAACCCCAGCCACATAAACAAATAAAATTGGCGCATACACACACACACAAAAAGCAAACAGGCCACACCAAAACCAGAGCCTTGGGGTGCCCCCCAACCCCAGCCACACACAAAAATAAGATTGATACACACCCCCAAGAAAAAGCAAATAGGCCACACCAAAAATACAGCCTTGGGGCACCCCCCACCCCCAGACATGAGATGGCACATGGCACAAACCCCACTATGAAGGAGTCAGCCACAAATCCCCCTCCCCCCATTCGCGGAGCCTCAAAGCCTCCTCCTGCATGTTCCAACATGGCTTGGCCTCATGGCCTTGCCTCATGGCCTGCACACACACACACACACACCCATGGGATCCCAAGACACAAGCCCATTCCATTACTTTAGTTTCCTTCCATTGCTAAGGGGCACCAGGGGGTCCCTAATACCTTAAAACCCTAAAGGAACCCATCACAACACTTACCAACAGATGCACGCACTCACATCTCCAGCAGTCTGTGACACTCCTACCAAACCTGCTGTAAAATGGCTTCCAAGTCCAAGGTCCAGAAGGTCCCAGAAGGAAAAAAAATGCTACATTACTATTGGCCAGCACAGCCAAGTGCCCACCCCCTACTTACATCCCATCCCCCTCTAAAAATCGTAGGGAACCTCTGGATTGGATGCTTTTTTTTAATTAAATAAAGCAACTAATCCAAGGCAGGTTTAAACAAAGTGCCATACACAAAATGGCTACCGAACTGTTTTGTGCATGTGCAAAAAAGGCTTCTGCCCTTAACAAAAATGACAGTGATGCTATTGTTGCCATTTTGCTTACGGGTGATGGCCACTTTCCACATGCACAAAACAGCCTGATGACTATTTCCAAATGTGCAATGATTTTTTAAAAATTTCACCTGAGAGCTTGCGCTGGGACTGAGATATCTTGAGATCTTGGTCCCAATTATCAAACTCATGAGAAAAAAAATAATCATTTTCATTCAGTGGTAATTCCAGTCTCTATTCAGCAACCAACTCTATAGTTCACCTCTTGGCCTCCCAAGATGACAACTTGGGTGGAGGAGGCATTTCCTGAGTCCCCACTGGGTCCTGGAAGCAAGGAAAAAGGGAGCCCAAAACCCCCGGGACCACATTTGTCATTGGGTGTCCTTAGCAGACCACCACTCCCTGAGACATGTCTTGACACATGGCCACACCCTGACCTTGTGTCAGGTCACAACTCACCACCTCATAAAGATGTGTCTTCAGTGTATCTGGTGTAACTAACTACCCTAACAAAGCCTTAAGCTATTAACTGGACTCCCATCATAGTAAAACATCAGTCTTTGCTTCGCTGATTCACCCCCATCCATCTCCAAAACAGTGCACCAGAACATTTGCTAGCTTGGCTTGCAATATCCCCAAATGCATGTCTATCCCCCTATCCAATAAGTGAACATCATCAGGACGGTACATTTTGGGACCTGATGGATCTCGTCATGGCTAACAACCTCAATCCATCTCCCTACCTCTTTGATTGCCTTCTTTCTAGCTTTGTCAGTCCCCTGAGGGTGAAGAGTGCTAGGCCTGAAATGAGAAATCTCAGCGAGTTCTGTTTCCATCAAAAGCAGGACATTCACCAAGATTTGCATGATATGGAAACTTACCAGCTTTCCTGCTGTTTTCATTATTTTCTGTTACTTTTTGGAAGTTGAATGGTGCTGCTATGGGCCAGTCCCAATTAATTAATTAATTAATTAATTAATTAATTTTATTGCCCAAGAATTAATTCCATGTGAAAAAAAGGTAATTGTGCATGTGCAAAATTGCCACCTGACTGTATTGCGCATGTGAAAAATGGCCTCTTCTCTTAATCAAAATGTCAAATCAAATCAAATCAAGTTTATTAGGCTCTAGCTTTCGCCATGGCCAAGAATAAAAACAAAGGAACATGGCAACATAAAACACAATAACACAAAAGTAAATATCTCCCAGTTTGTCCAGATGCATACATCATCAGGTATCTTCTCCATATACACACAGATATATGCAAGCCATATCAGAATTAAACACTAAAATTCACATAAACCATGTATCAAAGAACAAACATACATTGATGACTATAAAATATAAAATATAATACACGCACCAACTTATACTAGGTATAGTTGCATAGACCTTGAGCCTCATTTATGAGTGTTGATATCCTACATTCAATGGCGGCTTACCCTTCTCGGGGATTGTGGCGCCAACACTTGACCCCTGATAAAGAGCCCCTTTACATATGCCAACATAGGCCTTAGGCCCCATTTAGAGATATTAATATCTTATGTTAATTACATGGATCGTGACTCCATTTAGCGATATTAGTATCTTATACTCAGTGTTGGCTTACCCTTCACGGAGGTTGTGGTGCCAACACTTGTCACCTGACGGGGCAACCCCTACGCTTTTGCAAAGAATACCCCTAATAGTTTTAGACAGCTTACCCTTCACGGGGGTTATGGTACCAACACTAATAAAAATGTCAGTGATGCTAGTGCTACCATTTTGGTTGGAGGTGGCAACAATTTTTGTGCATGCACAATGATTTTTTTAAAAAAGATTTACTCACCAAGAACTCAATGAAAGAGTCCTGGTTCTCTGTTCATCTTGGACAAGTCAGGAACCAGAATTTCTACAAGATTCTCACTGTTTGCAAGATTGCATTTCAGCCCTAGCTGGAACCTGAGTTAACATCTAGATGCCCTTTCAGTTATAGGGTGAAAACAGACATGACGCTAACCACCCTTTAACTACCCTTGGTGGTAATTTATTCATGGGTTTTTTCAGACATGAGGGGACCAATTGGCCCTGTCATGAAATCAATGAATTCATCCCCCGCTGGGATGACCCGTCATGCCCTAACAGACGTACCGGGGGATCCCGGCGGGGAATCGGGGAGGGGCGGGGCCACATGGTGAATGTGATTCCCCACCGTGGTAACATCTAGGGGGGAACATCCATTCCCCGCAACAGACGTTACATGATCCAAGCCACCACAGGGAACTGACTGTGGTTGACTTTGACCACATAATGTCTGAAAATACCCCTTGTCGCAGGGCTGCATAGGGCACCAATATAGCCCTGCAACATGTATAACTAACCACCAAGTAGGGATAGATTTCTCCCAGGGGGCTATTGCAGAGCTTATTCTCTTGTTAAAACCAAATAAAGCCACAGGACCGGATTATATAATGGTAGGGATGCTGCAAGCAGCTCCTCAGTGGTGGGCATCTATATTAAGTAAAGTATTCTATAACATTAGTGCTTATAACAAGATTCCCATTTCCTGGCAGCAGAGCTGGATCATCCGAATTTTCAAGAAGGGGCTTTGATTTGATCCAGCCTGCTATCAGCCTATACGTTTACTGTCAGTGGTGGGTAAACTTTTCGCAAGAAGTGTTCTGAAGAGCTTAGAACAATGGGTGGAAGATCAATCGATTATTCCACCAGAGCAGTTTGGGTTTGTACATCGAATGGGTTGGTGGTTAATTCCCAGAAGTCCAAGATTATGAATCTGGGTAGCCGCAAGGCTTCGGTTAAATGGGAGGTTGGTCAGCAGCCACTCGAAATAGTCCAGTCATTTACCTACCTTGGGGTAACTTTTTCATTGAATGGTACCTGATCCAAACATATACAGGGGCGGGTAGCGAGAGCAACTCAGATTGCTGGTACCATAGTTAGGGCAGCTAGGATATGCCGGGGTGTTCCATTTTCAACATTCCTGGGTGTTTATAGAATCAAGGTTCCTCCCTCGTCGGTCTTCGGTTTGGACATCATTGCTCATCCAATGATCGAATCCCTGGAGAGGGCGCAGAACAGGTTTCTGTGCCAAATGCTCCAAGTGGATAATGATGTCCCAGGTGCAATATTAAGGGCAGAGACTGGCATGTTTTCCATTCAATTGTGTGCCAAACTCACTTTTATCCATTATTGGCTAAGGTTGCTGTCCCTACAGGAGGACTCTCTTCCCCGCTTATGTCTCCAGGAGGAGCTGCTCTATATAGGCCCCAGGGGATACCTATGGCTCAGATACTTAATTTTTGTTTCAGAGCTATGACTTCTCCTTTAGTTATTTTGCCGGTAGGATGCTAGTGGGGATTAAAAATGAAATACAGTCTTGATTGGAAGATACTGATCGGCAGGAAGATCTAGCCGCCTTAGGGGATTGGAGGGTTGCCCCCTGGCTTAAGTCGATAAAGCCAGTATGGGGCCTAGAGACATATTTAAATGATTTAAGGAATCCGAACATTCGGAGGAGCTATACGCTCCTTCGTTTCTAGCAGGTCCGGACAGTTATGCTGGAGGGAAGACATAGGGGGGTTACTTATGGCAAGCGCGTAAGTATTTGTTCCCTAGGGGGTGTCGAAACAGTTGAACATTTTTTATTAACTTGCTCCTATTAGAACGAGCTCAGGTCAGCCTGGATCCAACCATTGATGGGTGGGGTGCTATTTCCAAAGTCAGGCCAGGGTTATAAAGGGCTCCTTTCTAGGTTAAATCCAGAGGATGAAATGGCCTTGGCAACCTTTACTTGGCTGGCTTCCAAACGGTGGAAGGAGATTAAAGATGACTGTAGAAATACCTAATGGCACTGTAGGGCAAGGGAAGCGGGCTTGACCCGGTGTGACCTGTTGGATTTTTATTGCACCAACTTGTGCTTTTGTATATAAACTTACCTGCAATTGTGTAATGTCTGTAGGTTGATTGGGGAATTGAAGCACTGGGACATATTGGCAAACAATAACTCTTGAGATCGATTGGTGGGAATGTCCCTCCCAATTTGTGGATAACCAACGGTGAGTCGGTCTGTGTGTATGAATGCATGTTATGTTGTTATGCATTTTGTTATATATTTGTAACGGATGGCTATAGCGAAAGCTGATGCCTAAATAAACTTATTATTAATTATTATATTATTATTATTATTGGTTAAAGGGTGGTTAGCATCATGTCTGTTTTCACCCATAGTTACTATATTTCCTATACTGGAACCAATTTCTACTGTGAGATGTTACCCTTCCCAGACTGTTTGAATTGGCAATAGTGAGAGCAGACTTTTAGAATGCAAACCTATGTCCTGGTCTACTTTTGGAATGCAGTGCAAATGAGCAGATCATACAATGCATGAGAAATGCCCCATTACCTTGACCTAGCATCCTAGAAATCAACACCTAGATGCCAAGCAGACACAATGCATATCCAATATTAGCAGGGGATAGCAACTAGGTAAGTCGAGAGCTACAGTCTGGAAATAACAAGTATATAAAATACAAATAGTGTCAATGAAAAGCAACTTATTGTTACTTGACCTTTGTTTCCTCCACTTTCAATCATTTCTTTGTTACATCCATGTGTAGTTTTTTTCTCACTGTTCAGCATTATAAGCTCTTCATGGTAGGGAACATTTCCTTATGTTGGCTGCAATCCTAAACTATTTTTGCTAGAGTAAGTGGTTTTAGGATTGTGGGCATTGTTTGTTTATTCCTGCTTAGAAAGTATATTTCAAGTATATTGCAAGAACATTTGTCTAATGCCATGGGAGCCCTTGATCACTTTAAACAGGTGCACCAATTTTCCCAGTTCAAATTTAAATTAGGGGTGTGGCAGGAAGCATCCTGCTGGGGCTGAGACCCCTTTAAGAGTGCAAGAGTGCCAGCTGAAAGGAGAGTAGCTGGGCTGAGCAAGGCAATCAGATGGAGAAGGGCTCGGCAAGGCCAACCCTGAAGCAGCTTGAAGAACCCATTTAAAAGACATTTGGGACTGTCTTTGGCTCTTTGGGACTGGGTACTGGCCCTTTAAGAGCTGAAGGACTAGCCATGCCCCCTTGAGCTATTTAAAGAGAGAGAAGCCTGAAGAGGCTTCAATCTATGTCTGGCAACAGACCTGAGAGGAGCTCTCTGCCTCTTCAGCCTCTACACTCTCCTGTGTTATGAACCAGGTTAGGCTGAGAAAACAGTCTGGACACCTGGCTGCCAGTGACCAGCCTCTATGCTCTCCAAGGTCCTGAATAAATCTCCAATAATGAATACTGTGGGCTGCGTGGCAGGGCCCTGGGCTTAGGGCATGGATGAAAGACCTGGTTGCAGCCTGGGAGCTTGGTATGGGCCTAAAGAGGCATGGAGTAAGAGAGACTGTATCTGGCTTAGAGACCCAGAGAAACTGGGAGTTGGACAGCCAAGAAGATTCCCCTTCAGGTTCCCTAAGTGGATATTTAGATCCAGGGAAATGGAGCCTAGCTGGACTTGGGGACAGGTACAGCTGGGGTTCCATTGCTGGCATTAGTGAGGCTGTTGATATTGCTATTACTGGTGTGAAACTGATAATACTGCTGTACGACTTGTATGAACTATGACAGGCTGAAGTCTCAGACTTAAATATATTAAATTGAACTGAGCTAATTCCCAGGCGGACCAACTTTGGCGGGACCTGTCCTTCAAGGACTTTCCCCAGCCAGGCCCACCCTGTCACAAGGACTGAAATGAGAATAGATTTTATTCTCACAAAAAACCTGTGAGAATCTAGAATCAGGGTCGAGATCGCACAGACATCTTGACCCTGCCTACTGAAGCTGGTCTCCTTGCCCAGAGAAAATTACAGGGCAAGGGACGAGGAAACCATGCTGTTCCCTGCCCAGCTTTCATACTTTGTCTGGGGCTGGCAGCTGAAAATCAGAGGAAAAAAACTTTCTAAAGGCAAATGTTCAGGATTGGGAGCTGGGAGAGCAGGAGGGAGAGGGCAGACTCAGCTGTCCCATATAAGGTGAGGGGGGTGGGGGACAGACCACCACCAAGGGACAGACAGAGAGTGGGGGACAGGACAAGAGTACCTTACAAGTAGCACCCGTAGAAGGACACATCACACATCTGTCCATTGCCCAAACCAGCTTCCCCCCCCCCAACCCACCCTTGCTAACTTCATGACCAACCCTACAGTCCCCTCCACAACACCCTCTCCCTATGGGTGGAGTGGGAATGCTTCCCACAGAGGAGAGGCCGAGACTTCCAGGGAGAGAGAGAAGAAGCTCTCGTATCTCACTCCCAGTAAGAACGATTGTGTGAGCTTGGAGGGTGGGGGGGAAGAATGTGGTCTCTGTACCCAGATCATGCATGTTCCCCCACAGGCAGTGAGAACCATGTTTGGGGAAGGGGGGACACTTAGGAAAGGGATGAGGTTCCCAGTGGTACGACAGCCATAACTTACTAGGGGGTGGAAAGACTTTTCTGGAGCAGTGAGCTTGGGATTGAGAGGTATGCTACCAGCATGGCCCAGCCAGCCTGAGCGCTTCAAGTGCCTTGGGCAGCTGCTGCTGGGGATATGGACGGAAGTTGCATCACGGAAAGGGGTTGCTGATACGTACATTTCCTTGCCACACCCCAGAGCCCTGCAGGGAACACCTGCCTCTACACCATCCTGGCCCATCTCAAGGGTGCCTCCAGTCATGTAATTACCTCGATGTCAGACTCACTTCCCCTCCTCCTCCTTTCCCTGCTCCTCCATGAGTGAGAAACTTCATGACTCCATTAAGAGATTTCCAGCTGGATGAGATTAACCACTGGAGAGCAGTGACAGGGCGGAACTTTATGGGGAAGAGGAGACCCAGATGTGCAGGGACTATCCCAACCAATATCTGGGGGTGCATCCAGCCAGGTGACCTCGGACAGACAGTCATAGCCATAGCCATGTCCATCTCTCTGAAGAGATGCCCATGCAATGGAGCAAGAGGAAGAGGTGCTACTGGGTGTGCAGGCACCCCTCAGTGCCATTGGAGAGAGTGAGGAGGTGCTAAAGGTGGTCCTAGCTGCCTTCACACATTGGCACATCTCCTATTGCAACTTCAAGCACATGGTTGTTGGAGCTCTGTCCAGAACTCTGTGGTGCAGCAGCATACACCGTTTCTGCAAGGTCAGATTAGTGAACCACACAAAAAACTGTTCTTGAAGGAGGTTGTGCTCTAACAAGGTATTGTATCTCAAAAGAAAAATTCAGAAACTGGCATATGTTCAAGAATATATAATATGACAGATAAAACTTTTACAATACTACTCTAAATGAGAGGGACAAAATAGGAAATAAAGCAAAATATACATAGATATTTGCCACAATACAAAAATAAAGGTGAAGCAGGATATACATAAGTGTTTGCTACAATATTATAGTGGTTAGATGGTCTTTCAAAAAGTGATCCACCGTAGTATAAAAAGAGTGAAAAACCCTCACAATGAGTTACCTCACAATGGTGAATCCACAAATGTTTCACTCACATACATGGCTTCTTCAGAGTATATTCAAATTCCTTTCCTGGTATCTTATAGCTAGTGAGGTGATTCACATTTTAATATCTTACAGCTGGTGAAGCAATTCTCATCAATCTAAGTAAAAATAAAAGCACAAGAAGATAATATTCCATTACATTCCTCTACAAGAGTATTCCAAAAGGTTAAAGAATAAACTGCTTAACATGCAAAAGGCTACAAAACAGCAAAAATAGTGCAGCAACTCATTTAGTAATCATTGACCAAAATACAATATTCAGGCTTTTAAGATCTTTCAAACATACTACTTAACATCAATATGATGCTATAGTCCTTCCCCCCAAAATAATAAAGAAGCCAGACTGTAAAAGATAGAAGTTGATCAATACTATAAGGAAACTTAACTCACCAATGATGTAGTAAATTTCCTATGCCCTCTGTTAGGTGCAAATGAAGTAACTTATTTTCACCTGTCAGCTCATGCTGAAAAAAGCATGTATTATTCAGTCTCAGCAGTCACTTGTAACAAAAAAATACTGAAAAGGAGGAATTTTTTATTGAGGTCTAGCTTTCGCCATGGCCAAACAAACACACACATAAACAAATATCACAATACAGAAAGGATAAACAACTCACAATTTCCAATTATATACACTCCTCTGATACCATCTCCTTATGCACACCCATGCAACCACGCAAAACGGGGAAAAGGGAACCACAAAACACCATAATTATTTCTTTAGGTCCCTATTTCTCACTTCCTCTCAGATCCCTTGTTTCATAGTTTATAACCTTAGCTGTAACATAACTTAACAAAATTGAATAATAAAGTTCATATAAACCATGTGATCAAGACACAATATACAATATTAATTATAAGATAGAAAATATAAAATATAAAATACATTTACAGGCACCTATGATACAAATCCTAATTGCATAGGCCCTGGGCCCTATTCAACGATTACCTTCAATGGCGACTTACTCCTCGCGGTGGTTTTGGCACCAACACTTATCCCCTGACAGGGCAGCCCTTTATCCAACCCATAATTACATAGGGCATAGCCTGATTTGAAGTTACATTCGATGGCGGCTTACCCTTCATGGGGGTTATAACGCCATCATTCATCCCCTGGCTAACCAGCCCATATACCCATACGGACCAAAAAGGAGGAATAAAGAATCAACCCTGCTCATAAGGCGCTCTCTATTGGGAGCAAAACGCTCTCCTGCCATGGGCAAGGCTCTTCACAGATGAATCTTTTTAAACTGCCGCCACAGATGAAGCCACCCCGAGCTGGTTACAGGAGGGTGCGGGGTATAAATCATTGAAATAAATTAATGAAATAATAAACTACTCCTATTGATTACTCAAATGCCGAATACCTGCCGATCATTCTATGCCCCCCCAAATATATATATATATATATATATATATATATATATATATATATATATATATATATAATAATAAAAGGGTCGTAGAGGATGTATAGGCAAAAGTCCCACTAATCCATATATGTCATAAATGGACTCTAATGATCCGTAACTGAAATTTTTTGATAAAACAGTTTTTAGACTGAATCTAATAATTCATTAAGCCCTTGTGGTACCACAGTATCCAACGTAAGGATCCAAACATTTTCCCTGAATGATAGTAATTTTGGATCTGAACGTAATTCTAATTTTTCTATACCCCAGAAAGTAAATGTATTATTCTCCTTATGAAAAATATTGAAATGTTCAACTAGAGGGGCTGCTGGTGTTCTGTTTTTTAGTCTACTGTTCATTCATTCTCACTTTCAGTTGCCTGCTAATTTTGCCAATATATCATTTTATACAAGATCATTGTATTGCATATATGACATTCATTGTACTGCAATTAATAAAATCATTAATATAGTATATTTTCCCTTTTGCATCAGGAAAAGATTTTATTTTTGCACTGAATGTACAATTTGCACATTGACCAAAAGCAAAATTGCCTGTTGCTTTCTTGCTATCCAGTGTTCTTTGTGAGAGATTAGGTAATCTAGCTCTTATAAAGAAAGTGATCTTTCAAATTCTTACCTCGTCTAAAGGCGAACAGAGGAGGGGATTCACAGCCCTCCACGTGATCAATAATTTTCCAGTTTTTTGTGATTAATTTTTTAATTTTACTCATACAATTATTATAAGTTGTTACGCATACTATTCTATCTATATGTTTAGATTACATATATAATGGAGAATTAAGAATAGATACTCTATCTATACCATGTGCTTTCCGTAAACTGTTCATAACAATTTGTTCAGGGTAACCTCTATTTAGAAAATTCAATAGCAAATCTTTGCTGTTTAGAGCAATTTCTTTTAATTCTGCGAAATTGATTAAAGTGGATATTCTCTATTAGATGATGTGGATGATGGCTGTGGAATTCTAAATAAGCCTTCTGATCCGTAGGTTTCAAAAACATCTGAGTATGGATAGTGCCTTCTTCTATATAAATGCTCAAATCCAAAAAACGAATATACTGGGTACTGGATTGCATCGTAAATTTCATGCTTTGATGTAATTCATTAATCCATGCATTAAAAGCGGATAGAGTCTCTTTATCTCCAATCCAGAGCATGAAAATGTCATCGATATACCTTCACCAAAAATAAATATAATGGAAGCAAGGATTGGTATCAATGTGATAGATATATTTTTCTTCCAAATCGTGTATAAAAAACACTGCTAATTCAGCTGATACGGGATTTCCCATGCTGATGCCCTTAATCTGAATATAAAACTCGTTGTTAAACTCAAAATTTTATTTTGATAAAATTAATTCACCAAGACTCAGAAGAAAATTAATGGGAGGATTCTTCTCTGGTCTCAGATTGAAATATTTTTCCATAGGAGCGAGGGCCTCAGTATGAGGAATATTAGTATAGAGTGCTTGTACGTCCATACTGACAAGAATCGGCTGGAGACCTGTCAGATCTATATCTGCTAATATATTTATAAGATGCGTGGTATCTTTAATATAAGAAGATATAGCCTCCACAAAAGGCTTTAAATAAAAAACCACTTATTTAGCCAAAGGTTCCAAAATAGATGCCGTACCTGATACAATCGATCTATATTGTAGGGGATTACACCCTTTATGTATTTTAGGAAGGTCATAGAACACTGGAGTTCTTAAAAATTCCTTACACAAGAATTTAACTTCTTTTTCAGTAATAATAGATGATATTAAGCCATCTTGAACTATGGCTTGGATTTCTTTTCTTATAGAATCATTCGGATCGTGGGAAAGTAATTTATAATCAGTAGGGACTAATAATAATTTCAAACAGCCCTCTATATAATCAGCTTTATTTAAAATTAAAATCCCTCCCCCTTTGTCCGCCTTTTTAATAACAATAGACTTGTCTTTGTTAATTGTTTGTAACGCTACCCAATCAGATCTTGATAGATTAAAAAATACTTTATTGGGCAAATTGTCTTCCAGGGAGCGAATTTCTCTCAATACTTTTTCTTCAAACACTGGTATAGCTTTATCAATATTGATCTTCAGGAAAAAAAATCTGATTTAGTTAAACAAGGTCCACTCAAAGAGCTAGAAAAAAGATTCATTCTTAAAAAAACGTTTAAGTCATATTTTACGGAATAGTTCATTAATCTCTTTCCGTATATCCTGCTTCACCATTATTTTTGTATTGTGGCAAATATTTTGCTTTATTTCCTATTTTGTTCCTCTCATTTAGAGTTGTACTGTAAAAGTTTTATCTATCATATTACATATTCTTGAACATATGCCAGTTTCTGAATTTTTCTTTTGAGATACAATACCTTGTTAGAGCACAACCTCCTTCAAGAACAGTTTTTTGTGTGGTTCGCTAGTTTTGCTATACTGTTACTTTTAATCCTTTTTCTACTCTGCAAGGTCAGATGGATTACCAGGGCTCTTTACCTGAAGTGAGAGGGCACACAGCTGCGGATGCTGACCAAGATGGAAGAGCTGATGAGGGCAGTGGCACACCTGTCATGGGACACCATGACCATCATTTCGACCCTGCAGCAGGACAACACCCTCACCAGGGCTGCATGGGCCCTAGGCTGCAGGTAGAATAGTGGGAGATGGCTCTGGCCATCTTTGGAGGTAATCAGTGGACCACATATGTCAGGATTTCCAGACAGTTCTTTTTTGCATCAGAGATCCTCAGACTAGGCAGCCTTGCTCTGGTTCCAAGTCCTTCGGACTGCTGGGGAAGGACACCTGGGGGGTGATGAGCCCATGCCCTATGCTGTGATCAGGGCATGGGAGGGGCAGTGCTTTCAGCATGCCAGGGAATTCCTTACTCTGACTGTATGTTGCTGCTTCCCTTTCTCCCTTTAGTTCAAGGTGCTGGTTTTAACCTTTAAATCCCTTCATGGCCTGGGCCCTGCTTATCTGCAGGACCGCCTCACTCCCCATGTGCCCGTGCGACCCTTGAGATCGTCCGTGGGAGCCTTTTTGGAGGTTCCCCAGATGAGGCGTGTGGCCACCGATGTTAGATCTTTTTCGGTGGCTGCCCCGTGCTGTGGAATTTGCTCCCGGAGGAGGCTCGGCTGGCTCCCACTCTCCTGCTGTTTCGACGTGTATGTAAGACATGGCTGTTCCATCTGGCTTTTGGCGAGGGGTAGGGGTGGGGTGGGGTGGGTTTCCCCACATTGTATTGTATTTTAAATTGTTTAAAATCGTTTAAATTGTTTTTTTAAAAAAAAATATTGAGTGTTGTTCACCGCCCTGGGCTGCCCTGTGGGCAGGAGGGGCGGGATATAAATAAATAAATAAATAAATAACCTTTCTGTATCCTTGTTCATTACAGAATGCTGGAGTGAGGGTGCACTGTGATGAGGGCCCCTGTCCCCATGAAGAAGTATGTCGCCATCACAATCTGGAAGCTCGTGACACTGGAGTTCTGGCGTGCCATGGCCCAACAGTTCAGGGTGGGCTAGTCCTCCATCACCGCTATAGTAGTGAAATGCCTGCTGTTCAGGAACAGTGACTAGCTCAGAAGGTTTTGGGAAGGGGGGAGGCAATCAGTTTTGTTTCTTGCTGTCCCCGCCTCACCGCAAGCCCCATTGGCTCTGTGTAGCCTAGCCTGTGGCCAATCGCAGACTGTGAAGCCAGTGGTCTGAGGCAAAAAGGGATGGTGATTGGGCAGGCTGGCTGATACTCCAAGCCTCTCCACCCCTGGTGCCTGGAAGTCTGCTTCTCAGCTGACTCCCCCTCCCTTGTCACGTTTTGCCTTCCAGTGACATGTTTTTGACACCCGAACTCACCCGAACACGATCCAAACTGACCGAGCTGTTCAGTCATTTCAACATTCGGAATCGAGTTTGGTTCGGCCAGTTCGGGTTCAGATTCGGGTTCGGTCATCCGAACAGGCCAAGTTCAGGCCAAACTCTGAACTTCCGAACCTCGTTCGCCCATCCCTACCCAGAGTCAAGGGCAGCATGGCATGTCAGCCGGCGCTGGCGGGGTCTATCCCTGCCCCCAGCCCTAGCAGTAGAAGCACCAGCAGCTGGCTGAGCAGCAGAAGCATCCTTATTGCCAGCAGAAGATCGTATGTGCAGGGCACTCTGGTGAGCATGGGCTCATGCACAGCAGGACAGACAGCGTGGCTGAGGGCAGTGGTGGAGGTGGTGCCAAAGAACAGTTACGTGAGGGAGTAGACAGTGCCTCATCAGCAGTGGAGAGCTACCTGGAGGAGGAGCTGTCCATCGTACCCAGCAGCAATCCCTTGGCTTACTGGGCCAGCAAGACCAACATGTGGCCCGCCCTGTCAAAAGTGGCCAAGGTTTTCTTGTCCTTCCCACCAAGTGTCCCCAGCAAGCGGGTAGTCTCCATGGTGGGGGATATTTGCTTTCTGCACCGCCTGAGACTGGGGGCCAAGTTGGTGGAGCATTTACTTTTTATAAAGGTGAACCTTCCACTGCTGGGATTCCCTGAGCTGCCTCTGGACATGGATTGATGGTGCAGTGGTACATGCCATCCCATGCCAGGGACAGTCCTTTGATGGGGCTTCTCCTCAAACTTAGCTGCTGCTGCTGAGGTACTGTCCTTCCCTCCCAAAGCCCGGCACACGCCTTGCCTCTCTCTCTGTGACTCTCTGACTAGATGACCTCGGCCGGCCTATCTGACTGACCTCATGATGCAGGGTGGCATTGGGAAGCTTTAAGCCTGCCAGCCGGCCTGTAGCTAGATGATCTCAGCCCACCTATCTGACTTGCTCTCTCTCGTGCTGCACAGTCTTCACCGCTGCCAGCCTATGTGAGTGCCCTGCCAAGGTCCCAACCTGCCTTCCCTACTGCTTCTCATGCCACTCTGCCTGTCTGCCCACCCGCCCACCCAAGTTGCCAATCTCAAACCCTGCCTCAGTCTGCCTTCTGCTCATGCCAAAGTGCCTGTCTGCCCACCCTGTGAGCAAAGCTGAAGCCCTGCCCCAGCCTGCCTATGTCTCATGCCAAGGAGCCTGTCTGCCTGCCCTGGCAACCCTGGATGATGTGACCCACTGGCCTGGTAATACCACTGCTGCTGTCTGCTTGTCCATGGGTGCTCTTCCCTGGCAAATCCAAATGTGCCTACGCAATACTGCTGCTGCTGTCTGCTGCTGTATGGGAGTGCTCCCCTTGCAAATCCTACCATCCTAGCTCCATGGATGCTGTGCACAGGCAAATCCTGCTGCTACTGTCTCTGCTGTTCCACGGGTTCTGTGCCCGGTCAATCCAATGTCTGCTGCTGCTGCCAATGCCACCTCTGCTGATTGTGCCATGGGTTCTGTGTCTGGCTAATCCAATGTCTGCTGCTTCTGTCAATGCTGCCTCTGCTGTCTGTGCCATGGATTCTGTACCTGGTCAATATAATGTCTGCTGCTGCTGTCAGTGCTGCCTCTGCTGTTTGTGCCATTGGTTCTGCTACCGGGCAATCCAATGTCTGCTGCTACTGCCAGTGCTGCCTCTGCTGTCTATGCCATGGGTTCTATGCCCCGGCAATCCAATGTCTGCTGCTACTGCCAGTGCTGCCTCTGCTGTCTATGCCATGGGTTCTATGCCCCGGCAATCCAATGTCTGTTTCTGCTGTCAATGCCGCCTCTGTTGTCTGTGACATGGGTTCTGCTACCGGGCAATCCAATGTCTACTGCTGCTACCAGTGCTGCCTCTGCTATCTTTGCCAGGGTTCTGCTATTGGGCAATCCAATGTCTGCTGCTGCTGCTGCTGCCAATGCCATCTCTGCTGTCTGTGCCATGGGTAGGTATGTAGGTAAACATTTTATTGTTGGCCATAGGCCATAACAATACAATAGCATAAAAACAACAAACAACAGTTAATAAGTAAGTCAAGATGGAAAAACAATATCAGGATTAACCTTACAATAGATATGAACTGCAAACAAGACATGGCAATAAAATCAATCAATAATCAATATAAATTTCCCCCAGTCTTTTGTTTATACATCATCATGCATAGACACAAGAATGCCATGGCCCTAGAGCACGGTATGTCACCCCCACTCAGCAAAATCTGCAATTTAGTGTCATCAGCTGCCCCAACAGGTAAATTGTTAATGAAAGCCCTAATATATTCTCCCTCAGTCAGTGATAAGCTGGGAAATCCAAAATTATATAATTAACTGTTTCAGGAACCATTTGGTCACACACAAAAAAACACAATCTATACTCTTTAGGAATATTGGCATATCTGCCATCCAGAACAGCAGAAGGAAACACATTTAGGCACCTTAAAGTATAAGGCCTTCTATGTCCCCAAGATGACCAATTTATTAGGTACTGTGCAGGAAAAACAGAAGGACCAATAAAGGCATAGCCCGGCACAACCTTCTGCATAGACCATGCTGTATTTTCATTCTGCACTTCTTGATCCCCAATGCTCTGTTTTATTAGTCTCTTGGCTCCTTTTGGGCCCACCGCTATCAAATTCTCTCTTGACAAGCCCAATTTGGAAAGTTCTGCCCATATAGAGTGGCACCAGCTATCTTCCTTACTTGCACCATGCAAGTGAGTCAAGAGGGAATTTGGATCAGGAGGAAAGATGGCCACCTTCAGCCAAAGATTAAAAATAGCCGCTAATGCTTGGGACCTAATAATTTTCATTGCAGTTTTGGCCCTCAGGGCCACCTAGGGGACACATTTAGAAACCCCCAAGATTGCACGTAAAAAGGAGTTCTGAATCCCTTCTAACCTGTCCAATACAGCAAGGCCTCAAACTGCCACCGCATATAAAAATTGTGAAACCACTTTTGCCTTGAAAAGTCTAAGGGCAGGGCCCACCAATCTCCCTCCCTGGGTATGATAGAAATTAATTATCTAACCTGATGTCTTTTGGGACTGAAGCGTTGCTGCAGCAAGATGGGGCACCCATCCCCCAGAGGATGAGAAAACTACACCAAGATACCTGCTGAAAGCCCAAATCTGTTTGAGTGGAAGATTATTCACCTGCCACCTAAGTTGTCGCTTGTGGCCTACCACAAGGATGTTAGTTTTAGAATGGTTAATAGTCAAATTTTCTTGGGTGCAATATAAAGCAAAACTCTGAATACTCCAGCGTAGGCCCATTTATGTTAGAGATAACAAGGCTGTGGGTATTTTCAGACATTACGTGGTCAATGTCAACCACAATCAATTCCCTGTGGTGTCTTGGACCACGTAACATATGTTGGGGGGAACGGATGTTCCTCCCCAGATGTTACCACGGTGGGGAATCACATTCACCACGCGAGCGGCCACAGTGGTGGGACTGGAGGCCGTTGCATGGTGAAGGCGATTCCCCGCTGTGGTGACCCCTGTTGTCACATCTGGACGGTGGCCACGGCCCGGAATCCCCACAGGGATTCCAGCCCGTGGCCATAGCAGGTGAGCGCTGTGGTGGCATTGGCCGCGGCAGCCACCTGTCTCCCCAGAGGGAGGGCGACAGGGAGCATGGAGGGGGTGGGGCCGTGCGGCCGCACGTTGGGCCGTGTGGCCCCTCCCCCTCCCCGATTCCCCGCCGGGATCCCCCAGCACATCTGTTAGGGCATTACGGGTCATTCTGGTGGGGGATGAATTCATTGATTTCGTGACAGGGCCAATTGGCCCCGTCACGTCTGAAAACACCCTGTGTCGTCTGCATAGAGTAAAAAGGAAAGCCTTCAGTCTCCCAACTTAGGGGCATGAGTCTCACAGTCTGCCATAAAGGGGCTTAGGTCATTTACATAAAAGTTAAATAGAATCGGGGCTAGAATACAGCCCTGCCTCACCCCTCGTTCCTGCAGAATATCATTTGTAAGAGGCTGATCCAAAGCAGGGTGGACTTGGTGTTAGCATGGTGCAGTTTGATTATTAGATAAAGCAAACAGCCATCTATAGAAGAGCTACTAAGTTTTAACCACAGCTGTTCTCTATCTATGGGATCGAGCACAGCCTTCAGGTCCACAAAACAACAGTATAGCGGGTTACCAGGTCAGGATAAAGCATATTTAGTTATTAAATGCTTAAGAACCAAAGCATGGTCTACTGTAGAGTGACCTGACCTAAACCCCCCTGTTCTGGAGAAAGAACTTCATTCTTCTCTAACAATTTCTGAATTTTACCAAGAAGATATCTTGCATAAAGCTTCCCTAATACTGACAGGAGGCTAATCGGCCTATAATTTGAGGGGTCACTCATGTCCCCCTTCTTAAAAATCAGCACCACCAAGCTCTTAAGCCAGTCTTTAGGAATTATCCCTGACCGATTTATTACTGTAAACAGGAACCAAAAGAGTTGCTCACCAGCTGGCCTCATATTTTTGCATGTCATGGGGAATAAAATCTATTCCTGGTGCCTTTCCACCCTTTATCAACTCAAGAAGATCAGCTGTGGTGACTGGGGGCCATTCTGGAAACCTATTTATTGGGCATAATTCAATAGGCCTGGAAACATTTTCCGGCTTAGAGAACATCTTCTCGAAATTTGACTGCCATATTGCTGCTGGAATTGGGTCCTTCAATTCATATGGGCGTGTAAATCTCATCCGAGATATAATAGACCAGAATAATCTTAAATCATTCACTAAAACTGCTTGATGTAACTGCTGCCATTTTGCAGCTTGGGACTAAGACTTTTTCCCTCTTAACAAAAGCCTGTAGTCCCTCCTGTTATTAATCACCCACAGTCTATTTCCTTCTGATGGAACATACTTCATCTTACGCACAGCCAACCAGAGAGCTTTCCTTGTCTTAGCGCACTCAGTGTCAAACCAACTTAACCTTACTAAGGGTCTGGGCCCACCTAGCTTGTTGATCAACAAAACGGGAACCAAGAAGTCAATCAGGGATTCAAAGGCCATGTTCGAATCCAAAGACCGTGAACAAGTTCGGATACATAAGGCCTGGGCAGGCTGAGAGCAGATGAATGTTAAGAACGGCTTCACCTAATTTCGTAGACCATTTGATTTGAACTCGACAGGGCTGCCCTATGGGCTGAGAATGCTCCATAAGAGACGGGCAAAGGGGCACATCAGATTTGTGGGAAAATCTAATCAATAAGGTTAGGAGGGAGTGTTTCATTTCCACACCCATAAGAACTTTCAACTCGATTACATCAGACAATAAATTTGTAGAAATTAAAAAATCCTCGGGCCAAGTGAAAGGTAAAATGGCCCTCTATGTCACCAGTGAGTAAAATATTCAAAAGGATTAAATCCAGAGCTTCCTGGAGTTGAGTCAATCTAAACTCCCTAGGGCCTTTTACCTTATCCTTAGATGATCGAATATTATTATATGTCGGAATAATTGCTTCCTCTGGTTCCAAAATCACCAGGTTTGCCGCTGGATTTCCTGTTTGAATATTCAGATCACCTCCCAATATTAACTTTGCATCAGGGTACTTTAAATAAGCTGCCTGAATTGCCCTGATAACAAACAGCCAAATGTCATCTGAGTAATAAGGGGATGCAAAAGGTGGGGCATATAAATTAGCTAACAAAAGCTCTGGGCCCACAAGACCCAATGCCATAAGGCAAAATAAAATCTAAAGGAGTCAACCATAACAGTGTTAGCACCCATGGCCTGGCAAATTAATAAAGCTACATCCCCACTCATTCTGCCTTTGCAATTAGATAAAGTTGCATTAAGATTATAAACATTGAAACCCTGGCAAAAAAGGCCCCCTCCGCCCATGTCTCTTGCAGAAGAAAAATATCGTAAGAGCCAAGCAGAGATTTAAAACCTGGGTCTAAGATTTGATATCTCCAGCCTACGAGGTTCCAGCTAATTAATCCCATGTGGTCAAAACCATTGAAATCCAGTCATCTCGTATCCACCACACCAGGATCCCCATTTAGATTTATCACTTGAGGCATCTCTCTCTCTTCAGGAAGAGGGGCTTGTATTACAGCCCTACTATAATCATCTGACTGACTTGCATCACTGGAGACATACACAAAAGGGTCCCCCATCTGCCTAGGCAGATTGTCTAAGGAGATAGACTGAGATACCGACTGACCTATAGGGGACCCAACATGGGCCACTCTAGAAGAATAGGTACTCAAGGGAAGATCTACAGCTGTGCTGCCCACTGGGACCTGAGTGGAAGAAGCACAGTCGCCCAGGCAAGTATGGAAGGGCGAGAACACATGATTGGAGAGTTGACCATCATTCTGCTGGGAACACCCCGTAGGATTGATAGCTAAGGGATTGTTTAAGATTACTGTCCCCCCATAACTCCCTGAAAAACTAGACAGGCCCTACTCCAACACTGAGTTGCATAGGGATATAAAGGTACTTGCTGTAGTATCCGGGGAAAGAGGGACCCGAGTATCAGAATCCCTTACAGTAGGGTGGTGAATGAGGCCTTGAGCAGAAGTACGCACCAGTATGGAAGAATTTAAGGGGGCTATCTGCTGAAGAGTTAAACAATCAGTAGAGGAGCACACCCCATGACCACTACCCTCAGCCTTGAGCTTCTTCAGCTCTAAATGAAGCACGTTCAATTGTTTAATAAAAATGTCCTACTCACCAGATCACAACAAAGTTTGTAACTGAACAGGTTTGCATCCTTTTTTGAGGGGAGGAGGAAATTTCCTATCTTCCAATTGGGGGTCAACCTCCATCTCAGACACATTTAATAAATGTATACCCCATTTGTGCACCCCGTGAGAGGAATGTAACAGGGAGGACAGCATCCTTATCTCGGAACTTAAGGTATTAAACTGGCTAAATATGTATTGTACAGTATTAGGTGTTAATGCAACATGGTCTGCTAAGAAGGAAAAAACCATTGAGTTTTCTGGGCACAGCCCAGAGCCCACAGCCTAGGTGAGGTTGGAGGGTCACAATAGTTCTTAGAAAAGTCATCCAAAATAGGGGATAGGCAGGGGACCAAGCTTGGCTCAATAGTAGGATGGGGACAAAAAAAAAAGCTTATCTATTTGACACAGGAACATTATTATTATTATTATTTATTATTATCAAACATTTATATAGCGCCAGAAGTGTACCTGGCACTTTACAAAGTAATAAAATAGACACGGTCCCTGCCCCATGGGCTTACAATCTGAGAGACAGGAGCTGGGGGAGAGACATAGGAAGGGAAACAGAGGGAGAGACAAGGGGTCTAACATTCATGAAGATGCGAGGTCTCAAGTGCACGTACTTGGCTTGGTTACGATGAGAATGACAGCAGGCAGGTCCATGTTGCAAGGATAAGGGTAAACCGATCGTAGGTATAGGAATAGTGGCTCAGCAGGATAAAGAGTCAGACAGAGCAGAGCGAAAGAGGTGAGTTTTAAGGAGAGATTTGAAGGTATGAAGGGAGGGGGCAAGGCGGATGTGGACAGGGAGGGAGTTCCAGGCATGGGGGGCAGCAAGTGAGAAGGGACGAAGGCGCTTAGGGGAGCAGGGAAGGCGTGGAAGGGTGAGAGAAGGGACAGAGGAGGAGCGAAGTGCACGGGCTGGAGTATGGAGGGCGATAAGTGCAGAGAGGTAGGGGGGAGCAAGGTTGTGAAGAGCTTTATAGGTGAAGACTAGGAGCTTGTGCAGGATTCGTTCAGGAAGGGGAAGCCAGTGAAGCGAAGAGAGGAGGGGCTGCACATGGTCGAAGCGACTGGCGAGGTAGATGACCCTGGCAGCAGAGTTTTGGACAGAGATGAGGGGAGAAAGGTGAGACCGGGGAAGGCCAGTGAGAAGGAGGTTACAGTAATCGAGGCGAGAGATGACCAGAGCATGAACAAGAGTTTTGGCAGACGAGACAGAGAGAAAAGGGCGAATCTTAGCAATGTTATGGAGGGAGAAGCGACAGGATTTAGCAACAGAGTCAATGTAGGGTTTAAAAGAAAGGGGTGAGTCAAAGATGAAGCCTAGGCTACGGGCTTGGGGGACAGGCAGGATGGTGACTCCATCAATAGTTATTGACAGTGAGGAAGGAGAGGAAGGATGAGGGGGGAAGATAAGGAGTTCAGTTTTAGCCATTATATGCTAAAGTTTCAATGGCCAGGGCACTGCTTACCACTGGAACTAGGAAACTTTCATTTTTCCTCTGTTTTGGCCATTTAATAGAGGGGGAGAGAGAATAGCAGCTTCTGCCCTAGTCCTTTTCAATTTGGCCATAATAACAATTTGCAATAGAGCTTCTTGAGCTCAGTCGAGTAGGATGCCAACCTGCAATGTCCGGCCAAGTAGGGGTGCCAGGCAACGAGCCCTTGCTGGGCCTCTACTGCTGCTCCACCGATGACAGTCAGCCAGCAACACCCGGCCAAGCAGGGGTGCCAGTCACTCCAGTCCCAGGACCCACCCTTAGGGCTCTGGGGCCTATGTTACAGGCAGGGAGAGCTGTCATTCCTTCATCCAGAAGCCCCACTCTAGTCCCGGTATCCACCATAAGGGTTCTGGGGCCATCTTTCCATTCATGGGGAGCTGTCATTCCACCGCATCAAAAATCAGCCACTCCAGCCCCGAGACCCACCCTCAGGGTTCTGGGACCTACATTACAGGCAGGGAGGGCTGTTGTTCCACTTCATCCAGAAGCTGCCACTCTAGTCCCAGGACCCACCATCAGAGTTCTGGGGCTGTCAGTCTGCTCACGGGGAGCTGTCATTCCACTGCATCAAGAAACAGCCATCAACTCCAGACCTAGGACCCACCATCATGGTTCTGTGGCCTACGTTACAGACAGGAATGGCTATCCATCCACTTCATCCAGAAACTGCCATTTCTGTCCCAGGACCCACCATCAGGGTTCTGGGGCCTAAATTACAGTAAAGGGGAGCCATCATTCCACCACATCAAGAAACATCCAGTTACTCCAGCCCTCAGGGTTCTTGGGCCTACATTACAGGCAGGGAGGGTTGTTGTCCCACTTCATCCAGAAGCTGCTACTCTAGTCCCAGGACCCACCATCAGGGTTCTGGGGACGTCATTCTGCTCATGGAGAGCTGTCATTCCACTGCATCAAGAAACCACCAAACACTCCAGCCCCAGGTCCCACCATCGGGTTCTGGTGCCTACATTACAAGCAGGGAGGGCTGTCCATCCACTTCACCCAGAAGTTGCCACTCCTGTCCCAGGACCCACTGTCAAGGTTCTGGAGCCATCATTCTGCTCACAGGGACCTGTCATTCCACCGCCCCAGGACCCACCCTCAGGGTTCTGGGGCCTATGCTACAAGCAGGGAGGGCTGTTCCTCCACGTCATCCAGAAACAACAGGGGTGCTGCTGCTGCTCAGCCTGCTGCTGGTACTGCTACTGCTAGGGCTGGGGGAAGGGATATACCCCAGCAGCTGAAAGGAGTGGCTGATCCCACTCCCACCATCCCCAGGGTCATCCTGCTGCTACTGTCGTGTACTTTCCAGAGCCCGCTCTGCTTGCAGGACCCTCTCCACCAGATCACCCTTCCAGTGGCCAAAGAGTAGTGCCTGGTGTACCACACTGACCTTGACCCTGGGGTCCAGCATGGTTGTCAAAACATATTCCTTCCACTGCAAGAGTCATCAAACCATGCCTTCAGCCCTGCCTTCAGCTGCCACACCAGGTCAACCACCTCAACCACCAGCTTCTTGCCCTGAGAGCAACAATCCTGCCCCTGGAGAATCTCATCCAGCCTCCTGAGGAGACTCTGGACCAGAGGACCTGGCTTATGGTGGCCATGGAGGAGCTGATGGTATCTGTACAAGCCAGGAACTGTCTCAGAACAAAGACAGTGTGAGCCAGGATCTCCCATTCCACCCCATTGTACCCTGGAGGTACCCCGCTGTCTGTCACCAGTTGCACCTGATGCAAGGTGACTTTCTGCTCAAGAAGCCACTCGAGCATCAGGAACGTGGAATTCAATGTGGTGGACACATCCTGCACCTGCTGGTGCACTGGGGAGCCTTGCTCTGCCTGCTTCACCCAGAGGAGGTCGCTGCCCTTCATGCTCTGGTTAAAGAAACTGTCCAGCTTCCTACCCTGCTCGATCAGGGAGGTAAGGGGACCTGTCCCAATCACCTTCTCCCCCAAGCCCAGAGCATCCCTGACCAACAGGTGAAGGGTGTGTGCAATGCAAGGGATGCTGGTGAAGCCCCCTCACAGACTGCCCTCAATATGTTGGCCGCGTTGTGCGTCACCACACACCCCTTGGTGAAGGGCACACCTGGCATGATCCACTTCCTCATCAGGGCTGCCTTGATGTTCTGAGATGTGTTGGGGCCATCTATGACCTCTGCTTGAAGCAGGGTCCACCTATACCCTGCTTCTGGACCCCTCCTGCTGCTGCCATTCCCAAATGCTGTCTCCGGGTCCTGCTATCAGTATGCCATCACTGCCAGGTAGGCATGCAGTGCATTTCTGCTTGACCACAGGTTAGTGGTGAGGTGGAAGGTGGCACCCCCAGCCCCTGTCAGCTGTTACCTCACCCGCTCCTTTAAAGCCCCGTTCAAGGCTGGCACTACCTGCTGACTCAGGGTGGTGCATGAGGGCAGCTTAAACTGGGGGGCCAGGATCCCAATCAGGTGCCTAAACTCCATATCCCTGAACACTGAGAGGGGCTGCCCATCAAGCACAATCATTTCCCCCAACATGCGCGTGACTTTCAGTTTAAAGTCACACCACCCTCCACGTCCTGCAGCTGCTGATGGACTTGGCAGATGCCCCCACCCCAGCTCCTCCATGGTTCACTGATGCGTCTGGGCCTCAACTGACTGCTGCATCACAGACAGCATTGATGGGAGGGGCAGAACATGGTGGTGACACACTCTTGGAGGGACGTGTGGCCAGCCCTGTCCAAAGTGGCCAAGCGTCTCTTGCCCTGCCCACCAACGAGTATCCCCAGCGAGCGGGTGTTCTCCCTGGTGGGGGACATTTGCTCGTTGCACCGTCTGAGACTGGGGGCCGAATTGGTGGAGCAGTTGCTTTTCATCAAGGTCAACCTTCTGCTACTGGGATTCCCTGAGGTGCCCCTGGACATGGATTGATGGTGCAGTGGCACACGCCATCCCATGCCAGGGGAAGTCTTGGGACGAGGCTCTTCCTCAATCTGGGCTGCTGCTGTTGAGGTGCTGTCCCTTCCTCCCAATGCCCGGAGCCCACCCTGCTTCTCTCTCTCTCTGACTAGGTGGCCTCAGCCAGCCTACCTGACTGACCTCATGATGAAGAGTGGCATTGGGAAGCTGTAAGACTGCCAGATGACCTCTGGCTAGATGATCTCAGCCCACCTATCTGACTGGCTCTCTCATGTGCTAAACAGTCTTCACCAGCCTATCTGAAAGCTTTGCCAAGGTCCCAGACTGACTTCCCTACTGCTTCTCATGCCACGGTGCCTGTCTGCCCACCTGTGCAGGTTGCCAAGCTTGAAGCCTGCCTCAGCCTGCCTTCTGCTGCTCATGTCATGCTGCCTGTCTGCTGCAGCTGCTACTGCTGCCTCTGCTGTACCATGGGTTCTGCTACCTGGCAATCCAATGTCTGTCGCTGCTCCACCGATGCCTGGCAGCCTNTCATTCTGCTCATGGAGAGCTGTCATTCCACTGCATCAAGAAACCACCAAACACTCCAGCCCCAGGTCCCACCATCGGGTTCTGGTGCCTACATTACAAGCAGGGAGGGCTGTCCATCCACTTCACCCAGAAGTTGCCACTCCTGTCCCAGGACCCACTGTCAAGGTTCTGGAGCCATCATTCTGCTCACAGGGACCTGTCATTCCACCGCCCCAGGACCCACCCTCAGGGTTCTGGGGCCTATGCTACAAGCAGGGAGGGCTGTTCCTCCACGTCATCCAGAAACAACAGGGGTGCTGCTGCTGCTCAGCCTGCTGCTGGTACTGCTACTGCTAGGGCTGGGGGAAGGGATATACCCCAGCAGCTGAAAGGAGTGGCTGATCCCACTCCCACCATCCCCAGGGTCATCCTGCTGCTACTGTCGTGTACTTTCCAGAGCCCGCTCTGCTTGCAGGACCCTCTCCACCAGATCACCCTTCCAGTGGCCAAAGAGTAGTGCCTGGTGTACCACACTGACCTTGACCCTGGGGTCCAGCATGGTTGTCAAAACATATTCCTTCCACTGCAAGAGTCATCAAACCATGCCTTCAGCCCTGCCTTCAGCTGCCACACCAGGTCAACCACCTCAACCACCAGCTTCTTGCCCTGAGAGCAACAATCCTGCCCCTGGAGAATCTCATCCAGCCTCCTGAGGAGACTCTGGACCAGAGGACCTGGCTTATGGTGGCCATGGAGGAGCTGATGGTATCTGTACAAGCCAGGAACTGTCTCAGAACAAAGACAGTGTGAGCCAGGATCTCCCATTCCACCCCATTGTACCCTGGAGGTACCCCGCTGTCTGTCACCAGTTGCACCTGATGCAAGGTGACTTTCTGCTCAAGAAGCCACTCGAGCATCAGGAACGTGGAATTCAATGTGGTGGACACATCCTGCACCTGCTGGTGCACTGGGGAGCCTTGCTCTGCCTGCTTCACCCAGAGGAGGTCGCTGCCCTTCATGCTCTGGTTAAAGAAACTGTCCAGCTTCCTACCCTGCTCGATCAGGGAGGTAAGGGGACCTGTCCCAATCACCTTCTCCCCCAAGCCCAGAGCATCCCTGACCAACAGGTGAAGGGTGTGTGCAATGCAAGGGATGCTGGTGAAGCCCCCTCACAGACTGCCCTCAATATGTTGGCCGCGTTGTGCGTCACCACACACCCCTTGGTGAAGGGCACACCTGGCATGATCCACTTCCTCATCAGGGCTGCCTTGATGTTCTGAGATGTGTTGGGGCCATCTATGACCTCTGCTTGAAGCAGGGTCCACCTATACCCTGCTTCTGGACCCCTCCTGCTGCTGCCATTCCCAAATGCTGTCTCCGGGTCCTGCTATCAGTATGCCATCACTGCCAGGTAGGCATGCAGTGCATTTCTGCTTGACCACAGGTTAGTGGTGAGGTGGAAGGTGGCACCCCCAGCCCCTGTCAGCTGTTACCTCACCCGCTCCTTTAAAGCCCCGTTCAAGGCTGGCACTACCTGCTGACTCAGGGTGGTGCATGAGGGCAGCTTAAACTGGGGGGCCAGGATCCCAATCAGGTGCCTAAACTCCATATCCCTGAACACTGAGAGGGGCTGCCCATCAAGCACAATCATTTCCCCCAACATGCGCGTGACTTTCAGTTTAAAGTCACACCACCCTCCACGTCCTGCAGCTGCTGATGGACTTGGCAGATGCCCCCACCCCAGCTCCTCCATGGTTCACTGATGCGTCTGGGCCTCAACTGACTGCTGCATCACAGACAGCATTGATGGGAGGGGCAGAACATGGTGGTGACACACTCTTGGAGGGACGTGTGGCCAGCCCTGTCCAAAGTGGCCAAGCGTCTCTTGCCCTGCCCACCAACGAGTATCCCCAGCGAGCGGGTGTTCTCCCTGGTGGGGGACATTTGCTCGTTGCACCGTCTGAGACTGGGGGCCGAATTGGTGGAGCAGTTGCTTTTCATCAAGGTCAACCTTCTGCTACTGGGATTCCCTGAGGTGCCCCTGGACATGGATTGATGGTGCAGTGGCACACGCCATCCCATGCCAGGGGAAGTCTTGGGACGAGGCTCTTCCTCAATCTGGGCTGCTGCTGTTGAGGTGCTGTCCCTTCCTCCCAATGCCCGGAGCCCACCCTGCTTCTCTCTCTCTCTGACTAGGTGGCCTCAGCCAGCCTACCTGACTGACCTCATGATGAAGAGTGGCATTGGGAAGCTGTAAGACTGCCAGATGACCTCTGGCTAGATGATCTCAGCCCACCTATCTGACTGGCTCTCTCATGTGCTAAACAGTCTTCACCAGCCTATCTGAAAGCTTTGCCAAGGTCCCAGACTGACTTCCCTACTGCTTCTCATGCCACGGTGCCTGTCTGCCCACCTGTGCAGGTTGCCAAGCTTGAAGCCTGCCTCAGCCTGCCTTCTGCTGCTCATGTCATGCTGCCTGTCTGCTGCAGCTGCTACTGCTGCCTCTGCTGTACCATGGGTTCTGCTACCTGGCAATCCAATGTCTGTCGCTGCTCCACCGATGCCTGGCAGCCTGCAATGCCTGGCCAAGTAGGGGTGAAAGGCTGGCCACCAAACCCAAAGCCTTCCCAGCCTCTGCTTCTGACACTGAGTCTCAGACGGCCAGTCATGGTGCCACGGGCACCCCCAGGGGCCAAGCGCCAAGCCTGTCTGCCTGGGCAACCCAGGGTGCCACGTGCCAAGCCTTCCTGGTGGTCTCTGCTTCTGCTGCTGCTGCTGCTGCTGCTGTGCCTCCGATGGCCTGCCATGCTCCCATGGGCACCCCTGGAGCGCCCCAAGCCTCTGTTGCAGCCAAACTTTCCAAACGTTCAGGGGTGTCTGAACTCCGCGGGACCGAACCCACGAACCCGAACTAGGTTTTCGGACTGAATGGATGAACAGCTGAACATCCAATCCCCATTCTATTTGCACATCCCTAATATGAACTGAGCATATGTTATTAAAAAATCACAAGAACATTTCTTGTATAAGCATATGGCCTTCGAAAAGCTTCTCAGACTCCTTTCCTTTCTTTCTTTCTCTCGCTCTCTTTCTTTCCTTTTAAAAAAGGAATTTACTTCTCTCTGTAAATGGCTGGCATTCACTCCTTCTTTATGAATGCCCTTGGACGGCAAAACAAAATATAAAAGTTGTCTCCGACTCACCAATAAAAGATATCTTAACTTTGTTTCTCTTCGACCCTGAGAATAAAATGGTAATACTGAATTCCAATCTGATCACTTGAGAAGATAAACTGGTTTGCTTTGTGATCTACATCATTTGTGACTGTATGGAGACTGAGCAGGAACAACATATGAAACTGACACAAAAATCAATTGTTAAAGTCCATAAACAATCCAGCTTTTAGCTCATAAAGAGGTTTGAACTAAGTCCATTTGTGGATTGGTTTGGAGGTTTGAGCTCAATGCATGTAATCATCAGAGTAAAACTATTTATTTATTTATTTATTTATTTTGAAGGTTTATACCCCGCCCCTCCTGCAAAAGCAGCCCGGGGTGGCTTACAACACTAAAAGCATAATAAAAACAATTTAAAACATACAATGTAACAATATTAAAACAGGGCTAAAATAACAAATAAGATAATAAATAATAGATAGGTGGGGGAGCTAAAAATCCCTCACCCTCCCCTCCCACCCTCCCCAAAGGCCTGGGCGAACAGCCAGGTTTTAGAACTTTGCCGTAATGTCAACAGGCATGGGGCCAGGCGAGCTTCCTCCAGAAGGGAGTTCCAAAGGTGCGGCCTGGCCACCGAGAATGCCCTCTCCATTGTGGCCCCGCGCTTAACGCGGGGGACCTCCAAGAAGGCACCCCCGGCAGACCGAAGGACCCCCAAGTAGGAGGGCCACTACCTCTTTCACTCTCCCCACCAACATCACCTCCGTCTTATCGGGGTTGAGTTTCAGTCTGCTCAGCCACATCCATTCCGCCACGGCCTCCAAACATTGGGATAGCAACGAGACGGCAGGGTCTGGGTCAGTTGAAAAAGAGAGGTACAGCTGAGTATCATCAGCATACTGGTGACAACGCACCCCGAACCCTCTCACGACCTCCCCCAAGGGCTGCATATA
>QEPC01011675.1:1499540-1510168 GCA_003113815.1 Sphenodon punctatus
CCTGGAGCTGGAGTGCCACTGCCCGCTCAATAACCTTCCCTAAAAAGGGAAGGTTAGAGACAGGTCAGTAGCTGGCGAGCGTATCCATGTCCAAAGCTGGTTTTTTCAGCAGGGTGCATACCACAGTCTCCTTGAGGCAGGGCAACAACCTCCCCTGCTGCAAGGACACGTTCACTACCCTTGCCAGCACCGTCCCCAACGTCTCCCTGGAAACTTTTACTAACCAAGGCGGGCATGGATCAAGTTCACAACATGTGGCCCTCACAGACCCCAGGACATCCGCCGCATCAGCCGGCGTCACTTCCTGAAACTCCCCCCACAAAGCTGGACCGGACAGGGCCTCCGTCCCCTCGTGCTCTTCCCCTACTGCCCCTAATCCAGCGTCAAACTATGGTGCAAGGTCCTACGGGAAGGGTCAGGGAACAAGGCAAGAACTTCCCACAATCTTGCACACTCGTACCAGACACAGACGTGTGGGGATTAGCCTTAGGATTCCCTCAGGGTCTTATAGTGGCTAATGGGTGGTTGCCCAGCTGAAGTTCATCCTAGGGAACCGACCACAGGACAAGGCCCTTCAAGCTCAGTAAGCATAACCACGCACTCTCTCACACTGTAGGGGAGGTAAGGATATTGTGGGATGTGGGGAATAAGGGGGTAGAGTCCCAATGGAAGGGGGGTAGGACAGGTCGGGGATATCACATGGGTAGGAGTCCCAGGAGGAGGGAGGTTCAGAACGCACACGCAGTTGTCACACAGTCCTTCTCAATATAACACCCATACACATACACCTGTACACAAACATACACACCACACACAGAGACATTGTCAATATCAAAGTCACAACTTACACCTCAGAAGTCACAGGGGGGGCAGTCTCACAGGGAACAATCTCCGATCACCAGCAGTACTCCTAGCATTAGCCCTGTCTTATATAGCTGGCGCACGCCCCTGCAAACTCTCTGAGCATCTGGGACGGGCTGCCATCTGTAGCGTGTCCCTCGCTGATCGCTGTCAGCATGAGGGCAGGGCCGGGAGAGCTGCGCTGGCGCGTCCATGCTCTCTCGTGCTACTGCGGGGTGTCAGCTGTTCAGCCATGCCACCTGCATCCGTTACCAGAATGGCAGGGGCCCGAGGTGACGCGGGACTTCGAGGAGGTCATTTCCCCAGTAGGGCACACACACACCCATCTGCGCTGCAGGGGGGCAGCGGTGGGAATTCCACATCTCCATCCTCTGCACCCACGGAGCCCCCTGACATATGGCCGGATTTACACAGACACTCCCCACCCCCCGCCGCTCGGTGTTCAGGCGGGTGTGCGGTGGGGTGGGGCAGACTGTGTATATGGCTGCCAATGGGTGGGGGGATGGGTGTGCGGCGGGTGTGCACCCATGTAAACACCATGGGCGGCGGGTGTTTGTGCATGTGCGCTCCCACCGCACATCCACCAAAACCCTCCAAACACCTACCCACACCCACCTCCACCCATGGAGCCCTTCAACAGAATGGAGGATGCTCCATGGGTGGAAGTGGGTGTTGGTAAGTGGAGGTGTGTGTGTGTTCGTGTAAACGGGCACACACCTACCTACACCCACCGTGCCAAGACACACACCACCCCCATCCATGTAAAAATGGCCTACCTCTCCTTAATTTATACCCACTCCTACTATTTATCATTTCTATAGCGCTACTAGTTGTACACAGTCATACATATTTACACTGGCTGGAGACATTTCTGAAAACTTTCCAGCCACTGCACACCAGTTCAGCTGAACCAATGTTGGCAATACTGGAATGATTAGTGTAGCTCAGACACTGACTACCTGCTCTGTTTTCACCACCATGCTGTTCAACTCTAATGAGCAGAGATTTCATGAACAGTGAGCACTTCATTTTATGATAAGCATTTCTGTGCTTTTCTTTGAAAACGTTATTCAATAACAGTCTAGGTTATAATATTTCTCTCGTTGTGTAATGGTGTAGCCATGTTTCCTTTGACTAAGGGTATTTTCAGACATGACAGGGCCAATTGACCCCGTCATGGAACCAATCTGTTGATCCCCCACCGGGGCCACCGCGTCACGGCCTAAGAGACATGCCGGGGGCTCCCGGAGGGGAATTGTGGAGGGGCGGGGCCACGCAGTGCAACGTGCAGCCGCACAGCCCCGCCCCCCCACGCTTCCCCGGCACGGCCAATGCAGCCACAGCGCCCGCCCGAATTGACCATGGGCCAGAATCCCTGTGGGGATTCCAGGCCGTGGCCGCCGTCCAGACTTGATGGCTCAGTTCATCGCGACAGGGAATCGCCTTCACCACGCGATCACCGCCGGCCCCACCCGTTCAGCCGGTCGCGTGGTGAATGTGATTCCCCGCCGCGATTGACCGTGGTGAACATCTGGGGGGGAACATCCGTTCCCCCCATCAGACGTTACGCGGTCAAACCACCACAGGGAATTGACTGTGGTTGACTGTGATCTCGTAACGTCTGAAAATACCCTAAGACATTTAGTGACAATTATGCCAATGAATAATGATAAATTTAGGATGTTTATCATGCTTCAGGAGCCTGATGTAAAACACATTTAAAGACCTTCAATGGCATAACATCCACTACTACTAAGATTCTTACAGCTTTTGAACATCTGGCTAGAAATTAATCTCAAAGATCTTAATAAAGAGATTGATTTATGCCTGCCTGCCAGATATTTCTGTAGTTTTCCAACATAAATTTCTTTCTATAGATGTTCATGAACAATAATAAAGTTTACTTATATTGAAACAGTTATTCACACTAAAATAAAACCTGTGAGCCAGATCATTTTCTCAGGCACACGATCTGGAGTGCCTGTGGATAGCCCACAGCTGGCAGGACATAGGCAGGAGCAAAGCAAGCAGCTGTGCTAAGACAAGTTCCAGGAGGAGAGAGCTGGAGCCAGAAGCCAGTTGATTTAGCCAAATCAGAAACCAGAAGGTCCTAGCCAGAATCAGAATAGACCTGAAATGGGTAGCCAATTCAGTGCCTGTGGCTATAACTCATATTTCCAAGTAAGGGGATAGTACCATTATTGGTTATCCATCTTTTCATTTTTCTGGCTTGTCCAAACTTTCTGTGTTCCCATTGTTTCATCATATCTGGTTTACTGAAAATGAAAGCAAAATAAGATTCAAATCAATTTTATCTTAAACAAACAACAACAAAAACAGAGATAATTACATGCTGAAATATCCAGACAGAAATAGCCCAGGACCTCAATTAGAGAACAAATGGAAATGCATGAGAAAACCAGCAAAAAAGGCAAAACTGGAAAATGGGGAAAATGAAAAGTATAAAATACAGTAAAACTAACACAGTGAGTGAATACCCAAACAAGTAGTTGATGGGCACCATTCCATCCACATCCAAATCATCCAAGACAGTTAAGTTACCACAAATTCAATGGGTTTGCTTTTTTTGGCAGGTACCTATTTCAGCTCCACACCAGAGCCAAAGAAACTGAACTGAATCATGAGCTGAAGAGTCATATGCTAATTAGAAATCAAGAGGCCAGAACTTGAGTGAGAAGCCAGAAACCAGAGCTAAGGCTGGATTGAAGTTGTTAGGCAACACAAGGCCAGTACAAGGCAGAGTGAGGTGTGAGTAAAGGAACAAGTAAGGTAAAAACAAATACAATATAAGGGTGCTTTTAGACAAGCACCTCCCCACCCACCATCTACCCACTATACATGTTTCAGGGCTGCAGTTGTGCCCTATGGGTGCCCTGTAACATGTATAATGGGTGGGAGAGTGTATTGGGTATAGTACTGTTAACAAAGGCCTATTGCTGAGGGCTGGCAGACCTGGCTTGAGATCTGTGGGTCTGTTTTGTGGTGTCTTTATGCCAGAAAATAGAGAGGAGATCTGATGAGACCCTTTTTGTTTTTTCATTCTTTTAAATGTGTATGGCAGTTGCTTATTGGTTTAAATATGTCTATGACAATAAGCCCTAGATCCAGGAGTCATAATAGGAAAGTGTTGGTTGAGGTTTTACTATTCAAATTAATGATTAGAAGTACTTAGCAGGATAAAAAGGTGAAAGAGAAAACTATAGCTTCCCTTGGAATTTATTCATACTAAGATACTTATTTTTTTTAAAAGAAAGAAAAGAAAACAAATATAATTTTTAAAAAAATAATAATTCCAGAAACGAAATTCCATTTTTAAAAGCCCAGCTAATTCAAAGCGAGACTGTTAATTAATTCTTGGAATACAATCTTTAGTTGCTGGATTAATTACAGAAGGCCTCCTGTGCATTTTCAAATCCCCTGGGATATTTTTAAATCTGGTGGGCAGTAATATCACCATCTGTTTTGTCGGTTGATGGTTGTTCCTTACTGCCGTCATTAAAATTTCAGAAACTACATTGCATGCTATTAAGTTAATAAATGCAGCTTTCGTGAATTAAAAAAAAAAAAAGTGCTTCTAGGCTGCTGATCGCTTTTGCGATCAACCTTCTTGCTCCTCACACCTGCCATGGGATAGCAGCTGGCCTGAGAAAAGGAAACAAAATAACTTCTCTTCTGGATCACATACAAATTTTGAAGGAGTGAAGTGAAGTGAAAATTACAGCTGTAGATCTTATGTTCTGACCAGGGTGCTCTTTAAAATAAAAGTCTTTAAATAACATTTTCCTAAAGAAGTCTTCAATTTCCATCTGGTGCCATAAATATAAATTAGTCAGAATTGATGTCCAAATTCATCTCCCATTTTTTTAAAAAAACAAAACCCTTAAAGATTTGCTTACACACACACACACACACACACACACACACTGGGAATAGTGCTGAACACATACTTGTCAAGAATTGCCCCTTGGAGAAAACATGGATTACTTGTAGATCACTCAGCCATATCTTGTTCTGAAAAAAACAAAAACACTTTTCATTTTTAAAAACAAAACTGCACTAGAAGAGGTTATTTTACATATGCACTGCTGGCAAGATCCCGATTTTCAAGATCAGAACCACTTCCAGGCAAATTTGCATGATGATGATGATGATGATGATGATGGGTATTTTCAGACGTTACGAGATCACGGTGAACCATGGTGAATACCCACCTGTGGTCACCGTGTCTCGAACGTCTGTTTGGCGGCCGCCAGATGTTCGCCATGGTCAATACCCGCAAGGGGTCAATTTGAACCACGCTTCCCGGGCTAGCCGGGGGAATGTCCCGGGAAGCGTGGTCAAAAAGATCCCCAGCGGGGACCAAAAAAAAGTAACGTCTGGCCGCGCGCCACGGCCCAGGATCCCCGGCAGGATCCCGGGCCATGGCACTTCCGGGATCCCCGGTGGGATCCCGGGCCATGGCATTTCCGGCCCGACGCAGCGGCCGCAATGGCCCCGCCGCCCGCCCGTCTCCCCGGAGGGCGGGCGGCAGGGTGCGTGGAGGGGGCGGGGCCGTGCGGCTGCACGTTGTGCCGTGAGGCCCCGCCCCCTCCCACATTCCCCGCCGGGATCTCCCTGGCACGTCTGCTATGGCGTTACGGGGTGTCCCGAGGGGGAATGATTTCGGTGATTTCGGTACGGGGCCAAAGGGCCCTGTAACGTCTGAAATCACCCAATGATGATGATGATGATGATGATGATGATGATGATGATGATAATAATAAATAGGCATCCTCCCACTTCTGCCTCCTGGTGAAGATGCAGCCATAGAGCTTGGATGCCATGGTAGCTCCATTGACACAGAAGAAATCGTCCAGTAGCTCGTACTTGGGTAATGTTTCCCTCCCATGGCTGAAGGTGAAGTTGTTGTCCCAGATCTCCTTGCACCCCCTTAAGATGTCCTTGGCTCACTGCTAGCATTGGTTTGTGTTCCTTGAGTATCCCTTCTGCACCATCTGAAGAGACATCTCCTGGAACCATGGCCTCATTGAGGTAGCACTTGACCAGTTGGTACTGGATCTTCTGTTCCCCCTATAGAGCAATGAAGACCTTGGTCTCTTTCTTGGTCCAAGAAATGCATCATTGCCAGATGTCTTGGTAGGTGGAGAGTGGGACACTGGAGGTAAAGAAGGTGGCAGTGCTGGTGGTTGCCTGGCTATCATTCTCCAGGGCCATGGTGATGTAGAGGCTATTGGAAAACACATGTGATGGTAATATGAATCCTCTGTCAAGTTAATTAGTTAATTTACTTGTAGTTTGTATCCTCTAAATGTATATTTATATTTGTAAGTTGGTTGTATAAAACATCAAGATTCCCTTCCCCCAACCTCTTCTAAGTTTATAATATGTATGTGTAATTATATGTTTTGTAATGCTTAAGTTTTTATTTTTTATTTTATTGTCTGTATTTTATTGTTACAATATAAATATTTGATTTCCAGTTGATCTCCAGTTTGTAATAAAGAATGCATATTTTAACGTTTAATTTATATATAATGCATATATAATTGATTTACAAATTTTGAACTCCATTTTATAATAATGGGTATTTGTAAGGGAAACAGCTGACTTTGAAAGCAGAGAGCATATCTTACAAAGAACATTTAAAGGAGACAGAAAGTAAATCCACCATTTCTTATAGCAAGTCACTTTGAAAATTTAGTCTAGTCTTATGGTTTAACGTTATATGAAGAAAAATGTAGCAGTCACTATAACTCAAATATAAACAGGGCCGGAGGTATTCTGTCAAAAATATTTTCCAAATTCTGCAAATGGGGCAAATTTTGGAACATAAGTTTGTTTCCCATTTGATCTTTTTTGGATATCTCATATCATAACCCCTCACTAGAGCTGCAGTGGGTAGCATATTTCCTACCTGCGGGTAATACCTGCATTTTGGGGCACTCAAAGCAGGCAAATATGCGGGTATTACTGGGGTGTCCTGGGATATCCCAGAAAGCCAATCAAAGTGTCTTAGTTCCTTGGGCTCACTCACCTCACTGCCAGGCTGCTGCTCCCGTGGGAACCACCAGGCTACTGCTCCCCTGAGAACAGGAGACACATTAGGGGGGTACACTCAGGTTGGCAGAGGCCTCCTCACTGTCCCACTCACCCCTGTTCAGAAAAAACAAGTGGGGAAGTTCCTCGCTTAACAGAACAGCACGTGGGCTGGGGAGAAGCAGCAATCAGGGGGCATCGACTGACCAGAAGAGAAGAAGCTTGGAAGTGCAGTGAGTGAGCCCAGGGAATTGGGTAGCCTGTCAGGTCGTGTTTGGGTACCTGTTGGTGCTCAAAAGTGACTAGAGTGAATTGGGCACCCCAAATTCAATGGGGCGCCTGACTGGCTGAGTACCCAGTTGCAGATCTATCCCTCATCCTTCTACTCACACAAAAAATACCACACAAACTTTTCAGCAGTTTCAGCAGAATATCAGAAACCACAATTTACGGGTCGAAGACTCCAAAATTCAGTAATTTCCGAATAATTCCAAAAAAATTATTTCAGCCCTAAATAAAAGAAATAAAATTAAGCATATACACAGATAAATAATTAATCATAATGCAACATAGGATACCTAGCCCTAATCCCCTCAGCCTTATAAATAAATAAATAAATAATATTTTTATTGTTGATTGTTTTTTAATTGTTTTATACTGTTTTATGTATTTATATTGTTGGAAGCTGCCCCGAGCTGTTCACAGGAGGGGTGGGGTATAAATTGCAGAAATAAATAAATAAAATAAGCGAACAGGGCAAGATTATATATTTCACGAAGGTTGGTATTCTGGAATAACCATATGACCTTCTCTCTTTTAGTCAAGGAAAAAAATGATGCATGAGTGGAACCGATGACAACATTTGCCAGCTGGATCCTCAAACAGATATAACTGGCACATGGTGACCTCTGTAGACAGATGAGATGATGTAGCCGACATCGACTAGTGCATATTGAGTCTGCATACACTTGATTTTGTACATAGTAAAAGCTATCTGTCAGGAGAAATTTCCCACAACAATTTCTAAGAAACAGAAGGTTTCTAATTTAAATTAAATAAAAATTAAATAAAAGAGATTAAATTTCACAAAATTTCACTGAAGCACTTTATACAAAAACTCCCAGAACAAGTGTAGGGAACTTTTCCCTTCCCTGTGTCACAGAGGAGCTGGAGAAAATGGAATGTGTAATCAAGATAGGAGAAGGGAGGTGGGGTCCAAGACGTATTCCATTCCCGTCTTGGAGAGCGACCTAATTTTCGCACTGTGGCCAGCTGGGGCAGGAAAACCGTGACACTCAGTTCATGGCCCGGAACCCCCTTTGGATGGCAAGATAGAAAAACTTAACAATAGTGTCAGTGTGTTAATGAAATCCAAAGATGTCACAAGGCACATTCCGTTCCCCTCTTGGAGAGCTACCTAATTTTCATCCATTGAGAAGGGGAGGCAAGAAAACTGTGACCCCAGGATCATGGCCCGGAGCCCACGTCAGATGTGGAAATATAAAATCTTCTCGATAGTGTCAGTGTGTTAAGGAAGGCCAAAGAAGTCACAAGGCATATTAATTTCCCCTCTAGGAGAGCAACTGAGTTTTTGCCCATTGACAAGGGGAGGCAGAAAAACCGTGACCCCTGGGGTCATTGCCCAGAACCATCTTTGGATGTCGAGATAGAAAATCTTCCCAATGTTGTCAGTGTGTTAAGGAAGGCCAAAGAAGTCACAAAGCACATTCCATTCCCCTCTTGGAGAGCGACCGAATTTTCACATCTTGGCCAGATGGGGCAGGATAACCATGACCCCGGGATCATGGCTCAAAACCCCCGTCAGTTGTCGAAATAGAAAATCTTCCCAATAGTGTCAGTGTGTTAAAGAAGGTCAAAGAAGTTCTACGGCGCATTCCGTTCCCTTCTTGGAGAGTGACCGAATTATTGCCCATTGACAAGGGGAGGCAGGAAAACCATGACCACGGGGTCATATCCTGGAACCCCCTTTGGATGTCAAGATAGGAAATCTTCCCGATAGTGTCAGTGTGTTAAGGAAGGCCAAACATGTCACAACGGGGTCCAGATGATGGATCTGTGACATGGATCCTTTCCCTTATCTTGTTTCCCTTCCCCAGGCTCACTCTTTCAGTGCTTGAGGGTAGAAATTAGGGCTGACACTCGATTTTTGGATTCTCACTTTTTTTCTGTGAGAATCTGGGTTCTCATCTTATTCTTGCAAACAAGAACAAGCCCAGAAACTGCCTGGATTCTCACTGAGAACAGTGAGAATCTCGAGAGATCCCTCCTTCCCCCACACTTGAAAAACAAGAAAACGGCCTTTTACAGCCCTCCCTTCTCCTTCTCCCCTATCATGTACTCACCTGGCTGCTTCAGCTGCTGGGTTTCTTGCCACTCTGCTTCACTGTGGGGGAACAGGGGATGCGAGGAAGTAAAAAAAAATCGTTATGAATGCGTAAAATGGGAAAGGACAGCCATTCTGCACATACGTGGCACTGTTGGTGGATATTCAGACCACAGTAGCCCTTTCCCAAAATGGCACCAATGCTGCTACCACCATTTTGGAAAAGGGAAGCACATGAGAAGAATGGCCCAGGTGGTCATTTTGTGCATGTGCATTTGTTTTTCTTTTCTTGTTTTTTATTTGCAGGTATCTCGTGAGATGTCATACTGGGGTCGAGATCTGAGTGATTTCTTGGGCCTGGCACAAAATAACTTCTCGTTTCAGTCCTAGAATGGATCCATGGACCAGATCCATGAACTGGAAAGGGGGCAAGTAAAAAACAGCTATGTGCCAAATTTGACCCATAGACTGGAGGTTCTTCAACTCTGCTTCAGAATAACCATGGAATGTGCAGGTAGCATTCCAGTTTCGGGATAACTCCAGTATATTGAGGTTCAGACAGTACATCATTCAAACCCTACCCCATTTGCCTAAGAACTTAGATACACACAGGCTATGCTCATCCATCTATTGAAGTTGAAGACCCAGCTCCCATTGTCTTTAATGGATGATGTGTTGCACCCACAGTAGTCATACTCTGCATTAAAACTTTCCCTCTCATCAAATGCTTCCTATAGCAAGGATGTTCTCTCCATTCTGCAAATGAGCTGGTAGAAGGCTACTATGCTGCTCCATAGTGGGAAGTCCTCTACTTTAACACAGGGTAGATGCAGCCTGTAGCTACTCCAAGAAAGTATAGTCTGTGAATACACCCTTTGGTAATTGAGCCATGCCTTACCTCTGCTTCAAACTCTTTTACCACAAAATAAGCTTCCATGTTACTTTCATGAAAAACACCAAGTTTTAACCACACACAGCATTTTAAGTGTAAAAATGTTTTAATTTTTTTTAACAAAATAACAAAAAACTTACAGATCAACAGAAAAAAAAGTATTATCCAAATTGTGTTGGCACATATATCTACAATTATTTCCAATTACTGTGCATCTTTGCTGTTGTATGTGGGAATAGGCATTTTTTGACCTTACTGACTTAAATTTGTCACTGCCTTCTCAGTGTTACAGACTTGGGAAGCAGAAGTCTGTAAATTGGTTTGTATTCATCTTTGTCTCATCCATCCATTTAAAGGAACTTCCCAAAATCTCATCCGTGCTCTGTTGTGCAATTTGACTTACCATTTTAGCAAACAGTATTTGGCTGAATTTGATCATAGAGTGTTTGAATTTGTCTATGTACTAGGTAGGGA
>QEPC01011675.1:1536691-1552560 GCA_003113815.1 Sphenodon punctatus
GCCTGCTGCATCCTAAGAACTTTTTCATGGACACATCATGGAGCAACCAACTGCTTGTTCTGTCCCAGGGCAGAAGAATGTGGAACATCTGGTTGGCCCTGGACACACAAGTCACTGCATAGCATGGCTCATTTTCCAAGGAAGGCATTTTCCACCCAAGGCATGGTAGCCTTCCCTACTTGTCTCATGTGGCCTCACCCCCTGTTTAAGTTCTGCATTGATTCTCTGATGTCTATTGAGCATGCCCAACTTCTCCTAAAGCTTTCCTCACACTTCTGTTATGTACAGGGTTTCTCCCCTGCATGGATTTTATTTTTAAAACAGCAAATTTTAAAAGTGAAAAAAATCATGAATACACATAATGTACCCTTATTCAAAATAGACATGAAGCCTTGATCTGCCAATATCCTTTTCTAGTCTCTGGCCTACAAGAGCAATTTTTGGCTTCCCCTTTTTAATTTAATCACAGTAATTTTAATTTTGCTCGCTCTTGCATGTCACCCACATTGTGTACATTTTAGATCTGTATCCACTGTATCCATTCATTGTGTATTCCAAAGTAAAGTATGACATTTTAATGGTGGCCTCACTTCCTCTGCCCCACCAACCTAAAAGACCACCAGCCACCACTGAGTTCTTTTGTATTATTTTACAATAAATTACTTTGCAGGCAAGATATAAAGGTGTCACTGCTAAATAATAAATTCTGTATCGAGTGTCACTGCTAAATAATAAATTCTGTATCGAGTTACAGAATTATGGTCTCTAAAAGGGTAGCAGTATTTGAATGTTGATTATAGTGTTATCATAACTACTGATAATGCTACAGTTAAAGTTGTCAGGGGAAAAAAATCAAGTCACCTTTGGAGTTGAAGGACTTAGCAAAGGGGCCATTTTAAATGTCTATTGAAACTCATAATTTCCCCCCCTATGCAAATATGTTTTCAGTTCATCTATACAATAGTGATTGATAAGCTTCAAATGGCTTGGAGTTTGAGGCAAGAGTGATTTTAAGTGTTTTTTCCTCCCTAGAAAAAACACCTTGGAGGCACTCGACCCCCAAACTGTGGCTTGCAATGCAAGATTGGGGGCGGGGGGATACAGCTGAGTGGCTACATCCAGCCTGCACTGCAAGTTTTGCAAGTTGGGGAGGTGGGAAGAGCACAGGGTGCATGAGTCCGATGGTTGTTCCAGCTTTCTGATGTTAACACAGAGGTCCACAAGGACCATTCCCCAAAGGCTGCTGCCCTGTACAAGGTGTCTTCCTTGACGTATGGGTGGGGATTATAGGCCAAAAGTATCTTGGTCACTGGCATGTACTTGTCAATTTTGGACTATATCTTAATGATAGCTAACAATCCTGGTTTCCTTCCTGACTGAAGTGTACTACAAAGCAAGTTGGTTAAACCTACTGGCTTTTTGGACACTTGCCAGGGGAAACTACAGCTGACATTACGTGCAAGAACATCAGATGACAGTGGGAAGCTGATTTATCCTTGCTAAGCTCAAGGGATCTAAAGATCGACTGATGAACTCATCCAAGCATGGAACATCTTGTTGGAGTAGGTCATCGACCAGGTGGCTCTGAGGCATCCGCTGCCACCGCTTTGTCATCATATGGCTCGTTGGTTTACTGAGGGGCTGTGGTGTATGAAGTGGGAGGAACGGTGGTTAGAGCGATGCTGGCATCGTTCTCACGCTCAATCCGATCATCTACAGCATCGGGCCCATTTGCGGTCTTATGCTGTGGCCTTGAGGGCGGCAAAGAAGGAATTCTTTGCCGCCCTCATAACTGCTGCAAAGTCACATCCAGTGGAGCTCTTCCAGGTGGTGAGGGGGCTGGTCAATCCGGCCTCCCTCTGCCTGGAGGGGGAGATATTCCAGGCCCGCTGTGAGGAGTTTGTCACCATCTTTGCAGAGAAGATTGCTCAGATTCAGTGCAATTTCGGAGCAGAAATTGATGCAGAGGAAGGAGAGCTTGAGGTTATGGATGCCCCATCTGGTCCATCTTTGTGGGATCAGTTTCAGGAAGTGGCTCAAGCTGATGCTGAGAGTGTCCTGGGGTCTGTTAGGGCCACCTTTTGTGAATTAGATCTGTGCCCGTCCTGGTTGGTGAAAGCCTCCAAGGAGAACCTGGAGCCAGTGCTGGTGGGGGTTATCAGTGACTCCCTTCGGAAGGACAGGGTGCTGGACTGTTAAAGAAACCATCTTTGGATGTTGACGCACTGGCCAGTTACCAGCCTGTCTCTAACCTTCCCTTTTTAGGGAAGGTTACTGAACAGGTTGTGGCACAGCAGCTCCAGAGTCACCTGGATGTCATCAGTTTTCTAAACCCCTTTCAATCAAGGTTTTGCCCAGGGTATGGCACCAAGACTGCATTGGTGCCTTGGTGAATGTCCTCAGCCGAGAGATGGATTCAGGGCATTTGACACTACTCATCCTGTTAAATCTCTTGGCTGCTTTTGATACAGTGGACCATGGGTTATTGCTGAGATGATTGCGGTCCCGGGGGTGTGTGTGTGGATGGGATGGTTCTTGGATGGTTCTGCTCATTCCTCTCAGGAAGGAGCCAATGGGTGGTGTTGGGGACTGAAACATCTAGCCCCTAGGTCCTCTCTTGAGGCATACCGTAAGGTTCTATTTTGTCTCCATTATTGTTTAACATCTATATGCAACCCCTGGGGAAGGTCATGAGACAGTTTGGTGTGCTTTGCCACCAATATGCTGATGACACCCAGATATACCTCTTATTTTCAATTGACTCAGGCCCTGCAGTCTCGGTGATTTCCCAGTGCCTGGAGACTGTGACTGATTGGAGTGGGTAGGGGTGGGGGAGATGGGTAGTGCGTGGTGGGTTGGTTTGGGTTAGAGAGGGTTTGGGTATGGGTTATTTTAATCTGGGGATTTTAGGTTGTTTTAATTTATTTTAGTTATGTGTTTTAAAATGTTCTTAGCCGCCCCGAGATGCTTGTAGCAGGAGGGGGTGGCATATAAATTTTAATAAATAATAAATAAATAATAAAGTACAGCGTCTGAATATCAAAAGTTAAATCTGGAGACACTAATGAGTTAGAGGCAGTGGGCAGGGCAGGGCAGGTAGAAGAACCAAAATGAAGACATGTATATTGGAACAGAATGTACAAGGCTTGTAACTTAACAGGCTGATTGAACACTATTTTCTATAACATTATATTGCAGAAGGCCAGAACAATTTCTAGTTCATTATGGATGACTACACATATGAATATCTCCTGGTGCTCTCTCTTGTGGATTACTGTGATCTTATGCAGTAGCTGTGAATGATGACCTTGGATTGTTCTCAACAAGCACAAGCTTCCTCAGTCATCTTTGAATTTTCCAGTAAGTCCGGGGGGCGGGGGGAGGGAGGGATAAATGGGGGAGATTGGTGGGGTGGGGAACTTGGGGGAATTGGAGGGTAGAGTTAGGGTTGGGGTTTTACATTTTTTTTTAAAGTGATGTTGGTTTTTAATGTATTTTACTGTTTTACCGTATTGTTAGCCGCTCCGAGATGCCGTGGGCATGAGGGGGTGGCATAAAAATGCTAAGAAATAAAATAAAATAAAATAAAATAAAATAAATAAAATATATGTCTATCCATGTATCTAAATATAAAATGCTATGTCCTTGTCTAGTTTTATTCATTGGTTGCTGCATGTGTTACAGGATTTGCTGGCTGCACCTGATGGCAGGGGTGGGGAACCTCAAACTTGTAGGACAAATATGGCCCATGCCTAGCATTTATTTTGCCCCTTTCCAGTTCCTACATCTGGCCCTTTGATCCATTTCTTAACTCTGAGCACAGATAGCCTGAGCTCAGGGTACGGAAGCAGAGTTGAGGGCATGCACTCTGGACCCTCCTCTTCTTCCTCCTCTGAGTATACCCCTAAAGTGTCCCTGCCCCCAACTTCTACATGGCCCTCAGAGCTTTTACTAACTTTTAAAGTGACCTCTGGAAGGAAAAAGGTTCCTCTCCCCTGCCTTATGGTTTCTCTCGGGTTAAATTGCTCAGTGTCTTCTGACACTTGCTATAGTCCATAAAACTCACCTTGAATGGGATTAACCTGTAATAAGTCACTTAAGATTCACAATCTAAATACAACTCTGGAGCTGAAATGATGGCAACAAGCAGTATTGTGTTTTGCTGAACATGTGATCAGTTAACAAAATAAGTAAATTAGAAAGGTGAAAAGATTAATTAATGCTAAAACATGTGTCTGTGTTTAAAACAAAATAAATGCCACTGGGAATCTGCATAGTGAAGAACTGCTATGAGAACTGCCTGCTTTTTAATTAATTGATATGTAAACTGTATAGAAACCCCCATTAAGAGGCAGAGCATATGTCGCAAAAGCAATGTATTACACGGCCTCCAGATGAAGTCTGAGGGGAAATAAATCAGAGGCTGGATAAATGTGTCTAGTCAGTAAACAAACACTTTGCAATTAGTGATTCAGATGTTGGCTTTTAAAAAGACAACAAATAGGTGATTTGACATTCGGACAGATCCGGTACTATGGAAACGAAATACAGATGCTAGGGATGGGCGAACGGAACCGAGTTCGGAAATTCGGTTCAGTTCGAAAGTTCGGTTCAGTCAACCGAACTGGTCGAGGTCGGTCCGAACTACTGAACCGCGTTCACCCATCCCTAACAGATGCCATCTTTAAAAAGATGACAAATCATAGGGCATACTGGCTGTACTTCCGGGTATAGGATGGCTGTCCCCGCAACCTGCGGCTGGGTCAGATCAAGGGATGGAATCAAACATTCCCCTGGCCTGACCCAGACAGGGAGGGGAGATAGGGAGCGACATACGGCTGTTTAGCCCAACCCCCGTGCTGTAGCCAGTGCCATACCCTCACCCACCCACCATGATGGCCAGCAATGGATGTAAATAACAGGCAGCCATGGCTGACTGCCATGGAAACCCCTCATTCTGGGCTGGGTCAGGCAGGCAAAAACCAGACGTGAGTCACCCGGTTAGCCTTGCTCTGGCCTGCCTGGGCGGTTCGTGGGGCCAGACCATGGACCCAGTTCATTCTGGGACCATATTTCCAGCTTACCTGCCAACTCCAGCAGGGTCTGAACCGGGCCCATACCTGGAAGGTCCATAACAGGCGTACGAGGCTTGGTGCCAGTCCAATCTGTTAACACCCAATGTCCAGTAGTTGTAGGGGAAGTTTGGCCTGCTCCATGTTACTGCTCAGTTGAGATAACCAAAATCTGATCCAAGCAAATTACTGACAATGTAAATAGCGTCTGAGAAGAAGGAAACAAGGATGATCAAAAGGAATAGGGAAATCAACAAGATTAAAACTATTTAAATTCTCATTCACAACATAGGACTAGCCTTACGCCAAGCATTGCTCAGCAGGAGGTGGGCATGAAACAGCCTCATTATTGAATGGCTAAGTTTGATCTTCCCCAGCACTGGCTAGTCATTAAGGAATGGGAAGCCAGAACGGAAAAAAAAACAAAAAAAACAACAACTACATGTTGATGAATTGAAAAGAAGATAAATAACTAAACAAACAAACACAAGAAAAAGGATGAAAGAGGCTTTTTTGGTTTTTGCCTCAATTTATTTTACTGTCTTTCCTATTCCTTCAAAAGTTGTTTGCACAGTTACATAACCTTGATTTTTGTGCCATTACAAAAAATAAAGCAACCCCAAAACAAAATAAGTTACTGATGTACAATAGATGTGATAGTTGAGACAAATTGAAATGCACCTCGATAATGTACATATGACTGGAATTCATGGACTAGATTCTGGATTCTTTATCAGCTTCAGTTCTGGGGTGGGCAAAAGCAAATTGAAGCTGAATGCAAAGCTTTTCACTCTTCTGTCCAGGAGACCATTGAATTTAGTTAGATCCATTTTAAATTACAGCAGTCTGATCTAATTTATGCTGCTAATGGCTGCCCTGGCTCAAAACCTGAGCTGAGAAGCAGTTAATTATAGGGACATCCCACCCATGCCTTGTCTCCTTTGACTATGCCCCCTAGATCAGAAGCAAGGAGTGAAGAGGTGTAGTCTCTTTGCTGACTCTATGTTGCAAGAAGACCCCCCACTGTCATTGTAGAGCTGCAACTGGGTACCCAGCCAGTCTGGCACCTTGTTGAAATTGGGGTGACTGATTTGCCTCAATCATTTTTGGGCAGCAATTGGTACCCGAACACAATGGCTACCCAACTCCCTGGGCCCCAGGCTGACTCACCTCACTGACCAGGCTGCTGCTCCTCTGCTTCTGACTCCTGGTTACTCCAAGTCCCTACTCCTCCCCGGCCCCCACACTTCTCAGCTGAGCAGGGAACGTCCTCTCTCTGATTTTTCTGAGTGGGGAGGGGAACTGAGGAGGCTCTGCTCATCTGCCAGTGCCCCCTAATGGGTCCCCTGTTCCCAGGGGGACCCATATCAGGGGAACACAGCCTGCTACCCCATTTTGGGTCCCTCTGGGAAGAGAGGACCCCTCAGGGGGGTGTATGCAGATGGGAGGAAGCCTCCTTTCTCTCCCTCCCCACTCAGAAAAAGCCAAGAGGGGAAATCCCCCACTCAGCTGAGCATCATGCATTCCAGGGAGAAGTAGAGAACAGTAGGGGTGTGCATGTCATTTTTGTTATTACATTAACAATAACAAAAATTGTCATTTTCATTTTTGTTATTGCAATAATGAAAACGACAACCGAGAATAATGACAATGATAATGAAAACAACCACTGAGAATACCGAAAACAAAAGCTGAGAATACTGAAAATGGTAAAGATAATAACGGTAATGATAAAGATAACAAATATTGATACCAATACCAAAAATAGTAACAAAAATGGTAACAAAAACGATAACGAGAAACGAAAATGAGAAATGAAAGCGAGAAATGAAAATGACAATATCATTATCATTGTCGTTATTATCTTGGAGCCCTAAATGGGGTTGAACTCTTGAACTGTGCCTGTGTTGGGAGGGGTGAGCAGCTCAGCAGTATCTGATGGATGTATCACTGGCCAATGAGCAGTTCAGGCCCCAGCAGTCTCATGCCACTCTGTGATTGCTCAATGCCTGTTGCCTCCCATAACCAATCAGAGGGGCTCTGGGGGAGGACACTGCAACCCTTTATAATGGGAGGGCCAGGTTTTTTCTCTCTGTTCTGTGAGACCTCTACTTGTTAGGTTACATTTACAGAACCTTGGTGCTTACTCACAAAAAATCCTCCCTAGCCTTCCCACCAATGCTTTTCCTTCCTCATACCCTACATTTTACCTTCTCCCTTGCTGTGCCCTTCTCCCCCTGTACATTATAGATAGATAGGTAGTATAGATTAGATATAGATATATATTATAGGCATATGGATTAGATTAGAATAGTTATATAGATAATTGATTAGATAAAAGATAGTTTTCCTTTTCCCTTCCCCGTCTCCCTTAGATTTAGATAGATATTAGTTGTGCACGGGAATTGATAATGATACCAATACCAAAAATATAAACTTTGTTTGAAACGGTACCAATAATAATTAGTGATAGCGAATATTGAAAACGAAAACAGAAACCGAAAAACCCCCCGACATTGTTATTAATAACAAGAAAACAACATTTTTTAATAACAAAAATGAAAAACAAAAGCGACATGGGGGCCTGGTGCACACCCCAGGGAACAGCCAGGAGCCCAGAGGAGCAGCAACCTGGCTGGTTAGGTGAGTCAGGCCAGGTCAAAGGGAGCTGCAGGATTTGGCCCCAACAATTACAACCATGGATCTCTTTTTTTAGAGTACAGGAACTTCGACATGAACAGAACTTTCCCTTTGGTTAAAGTCCTGTGTTCAATGCCCTCCAGGAAGAAAATCTAAAGGATACCGTACTCCACATTCCCTCCAGCTCTCAATGTCAACAACTGTTTCCTGCTGCTGAAGTCACATTTTATAAATCACCTGTATCACTTCCAGCTGGAAGGCAGCATTCCTAATCATTTTAAGGAAATGTAAAGCAACAAATATTTAGGGTCTGAACCAGTTCCCAGCTGAGCCAATAGATGTTTTGAAGTTTTGCCACAGGCTCAGTTTAGCACTGTTATCAATTCGAAGGTCCATTATTTTGCAAACACGTCTTTTTACTGTTGTCAAAAACCCAGTCTTGTTCTTGGTCCCAGGACCTACAACAAGATGTTTGTTGAGGTCAGATCAGACTCTGTTAAGAGAAAGGGGCCAGAGGTTTCTTTTTCTATTTGGGTGAATTTTTCAGTTGAATGTTTTTGTAGGTTAATTTGTTCATTTTGGTAGATCCAGCTGCATGAGTGATGGAGGATGTCCCCCTCCCCCAATATTTTCCGTGGTCCAGCCTCACAACAGTCAGACTTAGAAATCCAGTCCTCCTCCTCCTCTCGCCTGCCCTGGTCTCACTCATCTGTGTGGGCAGGAAGTCATCAGAGGGGTGGCTTCCTCATGGGAACAGCAACAGCTTGATAGTAAGCTGCAACGGTGCGCACGAGGCAAGGAAGACTCAGCAGAAGCAGCAGGACCTGTGGCTGAGAAGGAAGAGCAGAGCGGAGGTGAAGGCAGCAGAGCAAGCTATCCCAGGCAGGACAGAGTGTGCCTAACCAGGTGGGTGCATCTGCTTTCATGCCCACCTGGCGCACTGTGGGGGATTGCCACAACAGCCAGCCATGGTTGCCTGTTATTGGCAGCCATGGCTTCCCATGGATGGGGCATCGACCAAAGTGCAGGGGCAGAGACAACCAGCAATGCATCACTCCCTGCCCACCTTCCCTGCCGGGTCAAGCTGCGGGAACATGCATTCCATTCCCTGAGCTGACATGGCCCGTGGTGCTCCCCACCCCCCACCCCCCCCAGGGCATGCAGCCTCTGAGGCAGCTGCATGTTTGTTTTTACCCATAGTGACTAGAGACCAACAAGAAAGTTCAAAAGGTAAGGTAAGATTTGAACCCTTCATGAACCCTGCTTAAGAGGAACTGATTGACCTTTGGGTAAGAGTCCAACCACGCTAGTCCTGCCTGATATTAGAAGTTGCAGCAAGTTACATGCAAATTATTTCTGGAAATCTAATGTTTAATTTCAGTCAAAGAAAGAGGATTACTCAATAACAGCTGCATTAATAACATTTATTGAAAATGAATTGACTGGCATTTTTTCATTCCAAATGCAATGCAGAGTAAGTTTGCCTACAAGACAAGCATGCAAATTTCTGTGGAGGTGACAAATACTTTTGCAAGGGACATTAATCAGCTAAAATTTAAAGACATTTGCTTCTGCCCTTAAACTCTTCGGTCTAGAACAGATTGCATTAGAAATCACTCAGACTGAAGTCTAGAACTGATAAGGAATTTGGACAAAGGTATATTTACTCTACAGTGAAGATTTGTTTCAACATTTATCATTGAAAGAATTGGGATACATTTAATTTCTACCAACCTTTTTTTTTTTGTAACATACTGGCCATTTCAAAAAGTGAGTTTAAGGAAGATAACATGCTGATGGGTAAGTATTTTGAAAAGCCTCTGGCTACTGTCAAACATTTTAAGACTTAGACCTAGTCCTTGTTACCACAAGGGTAACTTTATTAGATCAATATTCCTCGTTTGACAACAGCATAATCAACACACTCTCCAGCAGGAAGGACACGTTCTAAAAATCTGCAGTCCCTCTTTTAAATGAAACTGCATTAGTGTTGTTGATCTAATGCCAAAACTTGGACATTTTGTTCCCTAATGTTATGAACTTGGCAGAGTCTCCAAGAAGGAACAGCATTTCAGCTTATTTCATTATTTAAAAAGGAACAGATGAAGAATTTTTGTAACCTTTTAAAAATAAATTTCAATGGCATCTTGAGGGGCGGGGGGAAACAACACCTTCGGACTCAGAACGTGCTGCCTTGACCTCTTCTGAGAAAGAGGGTAACATATTTAGGATAGGAAGAGAACATGGGACACTAAATGATTAATTTGAACATGGGAACTTGAAAAAGACGTAATGTAGTGCATGTCGATGGGGAAGCTAGAACTTCCTTAACAAGAAAAAACCAACTAAGATAAATCACTCAAAACTGCTCAGCGGGGTTCTTATTCCAGTGTAAGCTCACAATCAACATTAATGACCTCTGATGTATTATAAACTTGAAGGTGAGGATGGAAGCCAAAGTCCCTCCCAACCCATTTCCACGCTGAAGGTTGGAGAGATTAGATGAGTGGAAGTTAGGGGGTGTGCAATTAGCATTGTTTTAATTAATTACAAAAATGAATGGAGCCCAATTCATTTTGTAACTAAGGTAACAAAAACGAATGAATAAGCAAACAACATTCATTTTATTTCATTTGTTTTCATTTTTATTTTATTTTATTAAAAATAATAATAATATATATATATTTTTTAAAAAAGATTACTGTTCATGCACAAAACGACATCTGGGGCCATTCTGTGCATTTGTGCCCTTTTCCAAAATGGCACTGACACTGCCAGAAGCCATTTTGTGCATTCACAGTGTTCTTGTTTTTAAAAAAATATTATTCTTAATAAAAACAAAATGAAAAAATAAACAAAATGGTTGGGTTTTTTACTAAACTCCCCAAAACAAAGGTATTTTTGGAAACGAAAGCAAATTATGTACCTTCAGCACACCCCTAGTGGAGGTACAAGCTAGACCTGGAGATACACTCCTCACCATGCCATGTAAGTACCTAGAATCCGTGCCCAAGCAATTGCCTAAAATTTTATTCCTCCAGAGAGATCTTTACCAACTAAACCAATTGTACTAGACCCTTTTGTAGTTGCGACAACATTCACTAATCCCACCCTCAACTCCTCAGAGAGATCTTCAAGTGAAAGGTGAAAATACAGGAGCTGGCTAATTTCAGCATATCCCTTCTAGCCTCCCAAATGGGCGATCGGCCTGACATCATAAGAAATCCAGTGCAATAGCTCCACTCCGCTTGGATATCCAGGTGGAGACGGTGGCGAAGGAGGTTTTCCGCCAGTTACATCTGGTTCGGCAGCTTCGGCCTTATATCTCACACTCCAACCTAGCCACCATCATTCATGCTTTTGTTACCTCGAGATTGGACTACTGCAACATGTTCTATATGGGGCTACCCCTGGTGAAGGTCAGGAGGCTTTAGCTGGTGCAGAGTGCGGCGGCCTGGTCCTTTACGGGGTTAGGTCGCCAGGAGCACATTACACCAGCGCTCTGTTCTCTGCACTGGCTGCCTATTTTCTTCCAGACCTGATTCAAGGTGTTGGTTCTCACCTTTAGAGCCCTACACCACCTCAGCCTGACCTATCTGCAGGACCTACTCACTTCCTGGGTCCTTGATTGGTCCCTGCTGTCCACTGGGGGCACCTTCTTGGAGTTCCCCCAAGTAAATCGGGGGCCAACTATCGAGAGGGCGTTCTCGGTGGTCGCACCTCAGCTGTGGAACACCCTCTGGAGGAGGCTTGCCTGGCTCTGGAACTGCTGACTTTTTATCAGGCTTGTAAAACCTGGCTGTTTTGCAAAGCATTTGGTGGTGGGGATGGGTGAGGGAGGGAGGGATGGAATGGGGAGGGCTCTTCCACCAGGCATTTGGCAGGGATGGGGGTGGGATGGGTTTGGGTGGGATTCTTTTTGTACAAACTGGATGATTGTAATGTGTTTTTATTTATATATTTATACTATACTGTATTTGTATTGTACTTATTTATTTTTATATGTTGATTTTATTGTGAGTCACCTTTGGGTGAGAGGGGTGGGATGAAAATGCCATAAATAAATAAATAAATAAATAAATGGTATTTTCAGATGTTACGATACTACACTCAATGACGGTGAATCCCCGTGGTGGTGGATGATCCCGTAACGTCTGGTTGCTCGCCGCCAGATGTTCACCACAGTGAACCAACGGCAGTGAGCAAAATAACCATACTTTCGAGGATGATCCGGGCACCATCCCTGAAAGCGTGGTTAATTGAACCACGGCCGGGAATCAGCGGATGATAACGTCTGTTACTATCGCCGATTCTGGGCTGTGACCCACACCCCGGCTTGAAATTGGGCACAGCGGCTGGATTGGCCACTGTGCCTGCCCGTCTCCAGGAGGGCGGGCAGCTGGAGGAGCGTGGGATGGTGGAGCTGTGCAGCCGCACGTTGCGCTGCACAGCCCCCCCCCCCCAGATTCCCCCCCAGAATCAGCCGGCACGTCTGTTGGTCATGATTTTTGATTCCGGCGGGGAATCAAAAGGTGATTCCATGACGGCGCCAATAGGCACCCAGTCACGTCTGAAATCACCCAAAGTTAAAGATGGGGCTCACATAGTGTTATGGACCTCTAATAAATGAATGAAAGTTATGGCCAGCATCAGATCTGGCTCTCTTTTACTTCTGCAATGGAAGGTAGTCTTCTCTGAAGGTCTGCCTGGGCTTAAGCCTCCCCTCTTTCTGTAGACAGTGTAAGACCTGACTGTTCTGCCGGGTGTTGATGAAGGAGATGTTTGATGGGTGGGGGGTTGGGTTAGGATTATTTCTGCCTGGGTTATTTTAATTTGTTTGGATTTTATGTGTTTTTATTATGTTGTTAGCTGCCCCAAGATGCATAAGCAGGAGGGGCGGCATAAAAATGTAAATAAATAAATAAATTAAGAGGTGACTAGTTCTATGCCTCTGGACCCATGTTTTCAGAGACAGGGGAGAAACCTCCCCTTTCTGCCAGGAGGTGCGTTAAAAGAACCCTAAATCTCCCTGGCCCGCTAAGGACAGCTGTTGTGAGAACCACTCATTCTCATGGTTCTCAAAAATCTCATTGAGAATTAGGTTGTTGACAAGATTTATGAGAATGAGTTGAGAATTGCCCAATTCTTGACCCATTCTTGCAAGCTTCTCAAGAGTAAAAAAAATATTTCTGCACATGGGCAAAATGTCCACCATAGCCGTTCTTCGCATTTGCACCCCCAGTGGCTATTTTGAACATGCGTGGAGCATTTGGGGTTTTTCAAGAATCTCATGAGATTCTCAAAAAAATGTTAATGAGGTCTTGTGAGAAGGGCTGTGAGAATCTCACAAGATTCTTACAACAATTTTTACCATTCTCGTTTCACCCCTAGTTGTGAGCCACGTTCATGGTCCTCAAATCTCCCCTGCCTGCTGGAAGCCACACACATAGGACGTCACACCAGGGCCAGCCTTACAATAGGGCTACCTGGGATGACTGCCATGGGTCCTACTCTTTGGGGGGGGAGGGGGCACAGAGGCCCCTGTCTTCACCAGGGAAGAATGTGGGGACACCCGTCCCTCCCAACAAAGACCCAAACATGACAACTTTTAGGACTCCACAGTTGACTCCCCCAAGTGGAAGGGACCATAAGGGGCTCCACACATTATATCTTTGCTCTGGGCCCTCAAATTCTAAGGCCAGCCCTGCCTCACACCAAATTTTCACCTCTGACCTCACAAACGTGACATGCCTGCTCTGTCCTCATAAATCTCACTGTGGGACCAAAATTATAGGAAACTGCTTGGGCACTGGTTCTGGGTACTTTCATAAATGGGTCAGGCACCCAATGATAGGTGGAGGCAGCCTTTTGGCATGAAGCACTTGAACTCACAACCTTTCTGGAAATGGCTAAATATGTTAGCCACTCAGCCATCCTCACTCTGTTACATAGATATGAGTATAATTTTGACTTGGTTCTACTGTATAATTTAAATTGGTATCTCATATGCCTGCTTGTAACAGAGGATCTAAGTTCCTTTCAAGTCAATGAGAAACATTCATGGTAGGGCTGCACCAAAAAGTACAAAAAAATAAAATTAAAATGTGAGTATTTCCAAGTTTCCAAGAATCAGCTCTGAGCGTTCAGCTGGTCCAAAGTAACCTGGTTGAATTCTTGATATGCGGTACTCCATAAAGTACTCAGTAAAATAAATTGAGTACTGAGTATTTTCGAAGTAATGAGTTCCCTTATATAGGACCAGGAAAAGCTCCATAATGCTGCATGGAAAGATCCACATGTTGCCCATCCAAGGGTTTACCCTATTTCTGAGTACTGGACTGAGAACTGGGCTGATTCCTTGGTTACTCAGTAAAACTGAGTCGAATACTGAGATACTCAGTAAAAAACGAGTATTTTCGAATACTGAATTTCATCACTAATTCACATGGGTATCTTTATCCCCTTTGAGGCATACTTTTTAACAGTTGCCAGTGACTTAACATGATTGCTTGTAACGTGTAGAATCTTTGTAAGCTTTTGTATCCAAGATAGTTTAAATTCCTTGCATGACAGAATTTGCCCCTGTTAGTGTTTCTCTTTTTTCCTCTGTGAACACTCACTTTCCCTTCATGATAATTTAACTAGTGATTTTACAGCGGAAGAGAAGCATTATCAAGGCTCATTGGTCTAAAATTAGCCCTTCCAGCTGTGTTTTGTGTGATGGACCTGAACAAATGCATGTTACACTGCCCTCTACTTTACCTGTCTTCTGGACTGTGCCATTTTTGTACTTTTCATTACTCTATCAACATGAAAAACTTGAAAAAGCAATGAGAATAAGACCAATCACCTTCCAAATGTTTTCATTGGTGATGCAAAAAGATGAGTATCCAGCTGGGATTTCTTTTTTTCTGCTGGTTTCTGGTGTAATAGGTGGTTTTACAGTTTCTCTGAGGTTCTCCTACAGAGTTGTTCAGCATATTTCAGTTGTATGCAGTTGTCAGAGAGTTGTAGAAAGGAAATCCTTTCAAAATCCAAAGATGTGGCATATTTAATTCAGAGCACTGTAGACCTGAAACAACAAACTGAAGTAATTTCCATTGGAAATAGGTCGTTCACTGTCATTCGCGTGATGGAGAAACTTAGCAGCTTTTCCACTGATTTTGCCATTTTTCATAATTTTTCATGAGTTGACTACGGGTAATTTCAGATGTGCTGGGCCTCCAGGCCCAACACACTGAAACCTAGACCAGGATCCGTACTGGATCCTGGTTCAGGATCAGGCCAGCCGTCCTTTAGACGTGCCGGTCTGATCACAGTGGGGAATTGGAGAGGGGGCAGGGCTGTGCGGCGTGACATACGGCCGCTCAGCCCCGCCTCCTGCGCTCCCATGGCCGTCTGCGCTTGGGGAGATAAGCGGGCACAGCGGCCAATCAGGCCACTGCACCTGTTCCCGTCCTGTGGTTGGGACCTGATTGCAGGATGGGGATGGGTAACAGTAGTTACTCGTGGCCATTCCCATCCCCGTCCCAGATCATGGCTGGCCTCACCTCCAGAACCATGGTCAATTTGATCCCAGCAGGGTGTTCACTGTGATGAACATCTGGCTGGGAGCAAATAGATGTGCAAGTGATCACTGCCACCACACCGGATCCAGTGTGGTTAGCAGTGTTCCCGTCACATCTGAAAATACCCTACAGCTGCTACAGGTCTTATGTGCAACCTGCATGCATCTCTGAGGGCTGTGGAGACACAAAAGTGCTGGCTAAGTGCCTTGGTAGTGCTGGAAATTACTGTAAAACTGCTGTAAAACTGTTGTAAAAGTTTGAAACGTCCTGAAAAGTGACAAAAAAGGACGAAAAATTATGAAAAGTGATGAAAGTGATGGGAAACGATGAAAAATCCCAGGCACTGATATTGACAATAACAGAAGCATGGAATCACTGGAGATGGATGAAGTACTAACGAACATTCTCATGTGCTCCTGAAAGTTTGGTATTTTTCTGAGGAATGGGAACATTTGCTCTTGTCTCGCACTGAATGTCGCCTTGGAAACTATATTGGCGATAGTTATTCATCCTTACATAAACATATGAACTTCCACAGAAACAAAGATTATGACCAAATGTACTGATTCAACTATGGGTTTCCATTTCT
>QEPC01011677.1:42463-57066 GCA_003113815.1 Sphenodon punctatus
CTAGCTTAGTACCCAGCATTGTGTACGCATAATTTGGATTGTTTTTCCCTATGTGCATCACTTTGCATTTGTCCACATTAAATCTCATTTGCCATTTAGATGCCCAGGCACCCAGTGTCGTAAGATCCTGTTGCAGTTCCTCACAGTCTGCTCGTGTTTTAACTACCTTGAATAACTTGGTGTCGTCTGCAAATTTGATCCCCCCACTCGTCACCCTTTTCCAGATCATTAATGAATACATTAAACAGCACCGGTCCCAATACAGATCCCTGAGACACACCACTTTCTACATCTCTCCATTGTGAAAACTGACCATTTAGTCCAATCCTTTGCTTTCTATCTTTCAACCAGTTTCTGATCCATAGTAAGACACTACCTCCTGTCCCATGACTTTTTAATTTTTTCAAGAGTCTCTTGAGAAACCCCCAACACACATCCCACCCCCTACACACACACCTGACACACAGTGCTGCCTGTAACATCCTACACACACACAAGCACACCTTGTGCTGCCTGTAATAGCTCAGCCCGTACATGCACACCTGACACACACTGTGCTGCCTGTGGCATCCCACCTACACACATACACACACTGTGCTGCCTGGAATAGCCCACCTCCCCCACACACAGTCTGTGCTGCCTTTAATAGCCCACCCACTGCACACACACCTGACCCAGACTGTGATGCTTGTAACGTTCCTCTCGCACACCTGTCACAGGCTGCGCTGCCTGTGAATTTAACCCTGCTGCAATCATGACACGGCCAATTGCCGGACTGGGGGGCTGGGTCTGGACCGCGAGGAGGCCCCTTGAGGCCTGCCAAAACAACACTCCTCTCACCCGCAAGAGACAGGAGAGGCCCAAAATTCAAGGAACAAAACGCTGGGAAGTTATTTGCATAATTTGTACAAATTGCCAACGTTGTTGTAGAATTTAGATTTCCTCGTGAAAACCGAGGGATTTTTGTGCCGTTTCCATGCCCCCTCCGCACCTTGCTGCGCAGTAGCCCCCCGGCGGGACGCTCCGGCGTGCTGGGCTCCGAGGACGGCTTGCTCTTCTCCTTGGTGTTGTTGGAGTCGTTGTCCTTGATGATGTCGTACTGTCTGCAGAAGAGTGCAATCACCTCTGCAGGGGAGGGAGGGCAGAGTGGGGTCGCGCTCCGTCTGCCTCTTCCCTCCCAGCCTGCTACAGCTCGCAGGGCCTGCGTTGCCGCCTGAGGCCCCGCAAGAGTCTCATCAGTGTTCCTTAAAAGTGTGTCTGGGTGGCCCCAGGGGCCCTCGGTGTGAGAGCCCCGCTGTCCGCTCTCCCCCCTGGTTTCCCAGTGATTTCTCTCCTCCTTTGGGCTCCTGCCCTGAGCAGACAGAGCCAGCCCGTCCTGGCCTGCGAGCAAACCCCAAGGGCAGCCCAGGAACCCAAGGAGCAGCAGCTGCCAATTCCTGGGTCCCGGGGGGCGGCGGGAGAGCTGGCTTCCTTCACAAACTAGAATCTCAGAGACAGGATCCCACCCTGGCTCGGTCGTTCAGCCTGGCGGTTAGGGACACCCCGCGGAGCCTCACCTGCCCACATGAGCAGCACCACCGCGATGATGACGATTTCCCCCGTCCGCAGCTGCCGGTCCTTGTCCAGTCCCTCCACAGTGATGTCCCCTGCGGGCGGAGAGAGAGAGAGAGGCTGGAGTTGCTGTCGCACAGAAAAGGGAAGCTGGCATCGGTGCTGGGCCCTCGGGGTGGGGAGGCGCCCTCCGTCCTCTGGGGCCCCTCGGAGCCAGTGCTGGGCCCTCGGGGGCAGGGGTGCCCTCTGTCCTGGGGGCCCCTCGGAGCCAGTGCTGGGCCCTCAGGGGGAGGGGTGCCCTCTGTCCTGGGGGCCCCTCGGAGCCAGTGCTGGGCCCTCGGGGGAAGGGGTGCCCTCTGTCCTGGGGGCCCCTCGGAGCCAGTGCTGGGCCCTCGGGGGGAGGGGCGCCCTCTGTCCTGGGGGCCCCTCAGTCAGTGCTGGGCCCTCGGGGGAGGGGTGCCCTCTGTCCTGGGGGCCCCTTGGAGCCAGTGCTGGGCCCTCGGGGGAAGGGGTGCCCTCTGTCCTGGGGGCCCCTCAGTCAGTGCTGGGCCCTTGTGAGGGGGTGCCCTCTGGCCTGGGGGCCCCTCAGTCAGTGCTGGGCCCTTGTGAGGGGGTGCCCTCTGGCCTGGGGGCCCCTCAGTCAGTGCTGGGCCCTTGTGAGGGGGCGCCCTCTGTCCTGGGGGCCCCTCAGTCAGTGCTGGGCCCTCGGGGGAGGGGTGCCCTCTGGCCTGGGGGCCCCTCAGTCAGTGCTGGGCCCTTGTGAGGGGGTGCCCTCTGGTCTGGAGGCCCCTTGGAACCAGTGCTGGGCCCTCAGGGGAGGGAGGGGTGCCCTCTGGCCTGTGTAGGGTTGCTATTTGTAAAAATTTTAAGGAGCACTTATGAAAAATACATGTTGCAGGGCCTGCCTTAGCGTCCTGCAACACGGCACCAATGCAGGTCGAGGCACCAGTTCAGGTCCTGCAACAGGTATTTTTCATAAGTGCTCCTTAAAAATTTGCATAGGTGGTCCGCCTAGTCCTGTGGGGCCCCTCAGAGTCGGTGCTGGGCCCTGGGGGGCACCCTCTGTCTTGGGTGGGGGCAGCCCTCAGAGTCGGTGCTGGGCCCTAGGGGGGCATCCTCTATCCTGTGGGGCCCCTCAGACCTAGTCTTGCACTGACCGTGACACTGTCAGAGACAGGCCGCTGGGCTGGACCAACTGCTGGTCTGACTGAGTCTAGCACTGTGACACTGTCGGAGACAGGATGCTGGGCTGGACTGGCCATTAGTCTGACCCAGTCGAGGACTGTGATACTGTCAGAGACAGGATGCTGGGCTGGACCAGCCATTGGTCTGACCCAGTCTGCACTGTGACACTGTCGGAGACAGGATGCTGGGCTGGACCAGCCATTGGTCTGACCCAGTCTAGCACTGTGACACTGTCGGAGACAGGATGCTGGGCTGGACTGGCCATTAGTCTGACCCAGTCGAGGACTGTGATACTGTCAGAGACAGGATGCTGGGCTGGACCAGCCATTGGTCTGACCCAGTCTGCACTGTGACACTGTCGGAGACAGGATGCTGGGCTGGACCAGCCATTGGTCTGACCCAGTCTAGCACTGTGACACTGTCGGAGACAGGATGCTGGGCTGGACTGGCCATTGGTCTGACCCAGTCTCGCACTGACTGTGACACTGTCAGAGACAGGATGCTGGGCTGGACCAACCGCTGGTCTGACCCAGTCTGACACGGACTACGTTCTTCTGTTCTCTGTCTGGGGACCTGTACCCAGTGCCTTAGGAGAGTGTGTGATGCAGCAACCAATCGAGGGGCCCTGCTGACAGTCTGCTTAGTTACAGCCCCAGCCTTGTCCACAATGGGTCTCCCGGCCACCAAGCTGCTGCAAAGGGATTATCATGGAAAGCTGTTCTGTCTGGGGATTGTGGGGCCTGTGGCAGATTTGCTGGGTAGGGTAGCTTCCCTGAGGATGACCAGCACGTGCACGCGGACTGTTCAGGGACCCACCTCTGGGGATTCCCACGGGTGCCTTACCCTGCTTCGACTGGGAGCTGTGGAGCCTCCACCCGAGGGGGGTTTGCCCTCCTGTACTTGTCCCCAGGTCAGAGACTTACCCTGGCTGGAGCTGTTGGACGGCAGGCGGTCGGTCTCCTTCAGGGTGCGGAAGTGGACTCTCTTGCTGGCCTGGCTCTCCCCATAGAGGCCAATACTCTGCACCTGGATAATGTAGTCTGCATCTTCAGCCAGGTCCCACAGCACGCAGGCGCGGTTCGTGGTGTTCACCTCCCGGATAAACCGCTGCATCTGCCCGTCCTGACGCTGAGAGAGAGGGAGGGTGTTGCCGTCAGAGCCTTTCCCTGGCCATCGGGGAGAGAGGCTGGTCCCCCAGTGCCTGAGTGGGGGCTGGGCAAGAAGCCCCCAAGCCCTCCTGATAGTCAGCCACGGCCTGCACTGAGGGCAGGGGTGCGGGGGGGACAGTCCCCCAGCTCACAGGGGGGAGGTGGGCAAGGCACCTCAGAGGGAGCAGGCAGCACCAGGCCAGATTCCTGCAGGTCTGAGGGCTGGAGAGGCAGGCTCCATGCTAAGCCCAGCCTACCTGCTGCACGATGGTGTAGCCAATGATGACATCGCCCTCTGGGACGTCCCAGGAGACGGTGGCCGAGTTTGCCTTCAGCTGGGTGACAGTCACATTGACTGGGCGGGGTGGCCTGTCTGTGAGGGCAGAAGGAGGACAAGGTCATATGTCGCACCAGGCCTAAAAGTCACTGCTTCCCCTTCCCAAACAGCCTCTGAGCTTAGACCTGGGGAGGGTGTCACGGAGAAACATAGGGTCACACACGTGTAACACGGGACTACATGTAGACTACAAGTCTGGTAAATATGTAATGCCAAAGGGTCCACATGTACGTAAGGTTACAGTTGAGAGCTGTACAACTCAAATTAGGGCTCTGACACGTCACCAGGCTACAGGAAATACAAAGAGATACCAAAATGTGTATTACATAACACTTGCCAGACGGAGCCCTGTAGAGATTTAGATGGGCCTTTGTGTTTGCCTGGGTTGACTACGTGACTGACCCCACGATTCCCCAAAGGCAGGAACAGAGACAAAGGGGGAGGAAAACTATTTAAATGAGCCAGTAAGTCACCTGAGGAAGCTCTTCTATCCTAAAGCCATCTTGAGAGCTGATCTACATGTGAAAGCCTGCCTGCCAGCAGCAGGCTGGAGAAACATGAGCAGAGAGAGACATGATTTTGCTCTTTATCAACTAAGAAGCCAGTGCCCAGTCATTCTACCTTTAGGACTGAGGAACAAGAAGCTTATAGACCTTTATAGGGTAAGATGCTGATTTAGGAACTCAACCAGTATAGATCAGGAATGCGTTATGTTTACCTCTGATTTCTAGTAACCGCTCTGTATCAACTATCTTGCTTATGTCATCAATAAACTAACTGCTTATCTTTATGAAGAAGTGTCTGTGTCTAACATTGGAACACAAGTGAGCAACAAGAGCCCCCAAGCTCTTGCGAACCCAGAGAGTAAAGAGTCTGTAAACGGGAAGGATCGGGCTCTTGGGTGACAAAGGAGTTTCATTGTGGCAGACTTGAATTAGCCAGAGAGCGAAACTAGTTCAAGAGAACTGTGCCCAAGGGAAACTGAGTCACTCAAACCCAGTAAAGTGGGGGGTTTGGACCCTCCAACCCGTGACAGAGGGTTACTTACCCGTGGCTCCGTCGCGCTGACGGGAGCGGCACCAGCGCACGTGGCTCGGATGCGTTTCAAAGCAGTTATTCCTTTGCGCTCCCTCCATTGCCCCTCCCCTTGCGGCTTCTGGGGGGGCTATAAAAGGAGGGGGCAGAGCACAAATTACCTCTGTTCCTTCCAACCTCCCCCCGCGACTGTCCTCCTGAAGTACAGCTCGGCTGCAGAGCGGCAGGCGGGGAGCGTGACGGAGCCAAGCTTACAGGTAAGTAGCCTCAGTTTCTTCAGGTGGGGCTCCATCGGCTCCCACTGGTGGGAGAGGCAGAGGCTGAGGCCTAGTTACAGACGGAGCCAGCATCGGATTGTGCGGGGAGCTGCAGAACTCCATGGAGCAGCCTCACATCCTTGGTCAAGAAACCAGGCTGCGGATGTTGCCACCGCCCTAGTAGACCAGCTGGAGGCTCTTTGTCGAAGAGCCTATAACACAGGCAGGTGCGTTCCACTAACCAGGAGGCGATGGTTTGGGAAGTGACTTTGGAGCCTGGAGAGAAGCCTCCTGAACCGACAAGGAGGGAAGTAGCCTTTCAAAAGGGTTTGGCTCAGTCTCCCCTGTGAAGTGCTGACTCCCCCTTGGTGGCGTGAGGGTTTGGAAAAAACATCAGACGAGGAACGTCCTCGAGAGAGAGAGAATGTTTGGTTTGAAAGGGGATCGCTGCAAAGTGACGTCAGCTCTGTGAGAAGTTCACCGAACCACGGCAGCCGTGCTGCGGGTTCACCCACCCTCCCAGCTGACGGCAAGGCTCTCAGCGTGGCTACTCGGAGGGACAGGAAGGGCAGGGAGCTAAAGGCTCCAATGGAGCTAACATGAGTCTCCCCAGGTCCCATGGGGGGCACTGATCCCTGATAATAGGGCAGATGTTAGAGATGCCTTTCATAAAGCTATTGGAGATTGGGTGAGAGAAAATTGGAGATCCATCTCTGGGAGGCTGGTGAGCAGAGATTGCAGGGAGATGGACTTTCAGCAAAGAAGCACCCAGGCCTTGGGATTTCAGGTGATTCAGGTAAGTGAGTAGATGTTTTAGCATCATCGTTTGTGGCTGTAAGTTGCGGATGCTCAGGTAGAATCAATCTTAGAGTTGGAAGTGATCTAGTCCCACCTCCTGGCTCAATGCAGGAAGTCCCCGACGGGACCGTCCAGCCTCCGGTTGAAAACCTCCAGTGAAGGAGCGCGCAGCCCCGCCCTAGGCAGCGTCTGTTCCACTGTCGGACAACTGGTTTATTTGTTCAGGCCTTTTGAGCATTCTTGAGGACATCTACTACCTCTTCAGGTAAGTCTTCCAGCTCCTGTAAGGTCAAGCCGGTATCAGGCAGGCTGTTAGGCAGAGCAGTAGTAAACTGGGGTGCAGCACTTTCCCATGGTTTCGGGGGAGATCTGGGATTTGAGGGAGCCGACAGAGTTTCTTTGACATTGTTGTCAGTTGGGTGTACCAGTTGGGCGCTATGAGAATACACATGGCCTGATATTGAATGAGTTTTTTAAGGACTCACGGTATTAGGGGAAATGGTGGGAAATACTATTTCCAAAGCTTTACTGCTTCTCTGCAAAGGCGAGAGTGTAGGTACCTCCTTGTTTGTTTCTATGCCATATTGCTCTGGTGGTGTCTGTAGCAACTGGCAGTGTCCTGTCTTGAATGTGTGGTAAAAAGGCTTTCAGGGCTAGCCTTATTTCCCTCCGTTCTAGGAGACCGATATGGAACGTGCATTTCCAGATGTTCCAAACTCTGCTTACTGCAGCGGGCACCCCATCCTAGCCTAGAGGTGTTCTGGGGACGGTTGGGTAAAGGGCATGCCTTGTAGGAGGTGATTTTCCGACACCCACCACAGCAGGGTTTGGAGGTTAGAGGGATCTACCAATGGCGTACAGTTCCATGCTAGCCAGTGCTGCAGGGCTCCTGCATGATGAACGCCCATGGCTGTGGAGGCCGCGTGGCCTGAGAGTTCTTCGTTCAGTCCTGGAGAGCGTGCAGCCTTTTTACTGGGAGAAAAGCTCTTTGACGAACTGAGCTGGGATTAGAGCAGTTTTTTGGAAGTTTATGACACTGTTGCAAGAGGTCAACAGTGAACTGTAAGTCTTTCTCAAGGTGACATTATGTATGAGAAACAAGCAGCCAGTCATCTAGCAATGGGAAGACAGATGTTTCTCTTTCTGAGACAGGCTTCTCCTGGGGCAAGGCACTCAGCAAACACCCTTGGGGCAGTGGAAAGGCTGGAGGTTTCTATCAAATACAAATCTGAGCTATTGAGTGTGCGGTGGGTGTATAGGGATGGGAATGGATGTGTCTACAGCAGAGAACCATGAGCCTTTATGGAGGTAAAGGAGAATCTTTCTTAGCTAGTGTTATCATTTTGAACTTGAAAGACTTGGTAAATCTGTTTAATGCCCTAAACTCAAGACTGAACTCCTCCTCTTCCCCCCCAAAATGTTCCCCTCCTAGTTCCCTCTCAGTTTCCATGGAGGGTGTCACCATCCGGCCGGTCCCTCAGGCCCGTAACCTGGGATTCATTTTTGACGCCTCCCTCTCCTTTACACCTCAGATCCAGGCTGTTGCTAAGTCCTGTTGCTTCGCTCTGTATAATTATTATAGAGGCGCAGTAGCACCTCCATTAGTTAAGGCGAGATGGCATTTTCATTGAATCTCTGCCTGACGTTAACATGGGAGTTCTGAGTCACTTGACTTCCAGGTTGTGACTAAAATATGTTCGATTTATCGAGTTAATCCATACGTAGAAAATATCACACTAACATTCACTTCTTAATTTCATATACAAAGGGAAAACATCAATAGCCTGATTAAGTCATTAAGGCATGTAAATGGTAATTTATTTAATTTCTTTAATACTAGAGTGTGTAAAGTGGTGTGATATGCTTTGTCATGATAGAACTGTCATGTTGAAAGATGAAAGGGAGTGACAATTTTGAGGGGAGAAGGACAGAGAAGGTGAAAATTAGTGATCTGATGTGGAGAAGTAATAATTTGAAAGTATAGGAGTTAAGGAGCTCAGAGATTTCTACACTGAGAGGATTTGAAAATATTAGGAATTATTAATTCGCCTTAACTATGAATTGAAACCTTTGGTTTTTAAATGTATTGCTAAAATCTGGCCCTGCCTTACTGTTGCCACTACAGAAACCCTAGTCCATCCTGTAGTCATCTCTGAGACTGAAAGAGACTAATAGGTGGGGAGTGAAAGCTGCTGGTGGACGGAGCCCAGCAACAACAAGAGGATTGCGACCAACAGAGTGAGAGACAAGTAAAAGAAAGCAAGCTAACCCAAGGACGAAGGCTCGAGCTGGACTAGAGCCAGGAGGTTCGGCCACATAGATTAGCATGTGGATCTACAGTAGAGACAAAATGGTGGATGGAAGAGTATGCCCACGCCGCAGATACAATTACAAAATGGCTGCCGGGAGAGCGCATGCAAGATGACAACAGCCTGTAAGCTTGTGGGGCTTTGTGGAGCCCAAGCTGAGGCAACAGTGCGACAAGAGGCCAAGAAGACAACCAAGTGGCAAGTACTGGTGGCCCTTGCGGTGAGGTAATGCCAAGCAATGCTATAACTGGGGCCAAAGAGGACACTTCTGGAGGGCCCTGTCCAACGCAATGGCAAGTCAGAGAAATGTACAGACTCGGGGACAACAGAGAAAAGCATGATTTGGGTTTTGTGGCCAAGGTAGCAAGAAAGTTGAGTTGTGCAGCAGTTGTGGGGGTACAGGAATCCCAGTAAATCAGAGCAACCAAAAGAGGGGTTTCAGGCATATGAATGAATACAAGAGCCAACTGTACTGAGGGCCAAAACCTTGTAATGAAAATGTTGAAATGTTATATGGGGTATATAACCAGAGGGGAGTAAAAAGACAGGAAAAGGGAGGCTGGGTTTGTAACAAACCCAGGACAGTTAAGAAGGGTTTGCCCTGAAGGGGAGAACCAGATAGGTCAGACAGAGGAAAAGATCCAGAAGTAAAATAATGCAGACAGAGCAAGCGGTCACACCTCCACTTGCAGGGCAAAGAATGCAGGACTCATTAGAGAGGCTCCAAGGAAAGGCACAGAGGACTTGTCACGAAGGAACATAGGGTCACACATGACCAGAGGGAACATACATGCACTGTTAATTTATAGAAACCAGTTTGTAACATGTACTATTAAGTTATAGAAACCAATCTGTGACAATGATGCCAAGCTGAGAGACGTTAAACCATTAATGTAACATTGCGAAAGAGGAGACATTGCGAAATAGGAGCAGCACAGCCCCCCAACGGCATTGATATGTAAACAGAGGTCTTTCCAAAAGGTGTGAGTGTCTCTAACAGCAGTTTTAAGAATGCAAATGAAAGGAAATTGCATATGTGAGTGAGCCCACAGGTTCAGGAGACAAGAGGGGAAAACAAAAGGACTTTCTGGAGGACTCGAGAAGAAACCAGGGTCCCCCCCCCCCCGAACTTATAAGGGGCATTCGGACCCATAGAGAACAGTGTCAGTTGGGAACTCATTGAACCTAGGACTCGCTGAGCCTCGGATTATAGCTGGAGGGCAGGAGCCTGTCAGCTAGTCTGCTGAAGCAATGTACTGAGAGAAGAGACTTTGCTTCTAAGAACTCAAAGCCCAGTCTCACTACATCTGGCTGAGAAATGGATCCAACCGCATGGACTTTCTGTAGGGTAAGATCTTAACTAGGGACCTTCTCAGTACAGACTAGGACTGCGTTATTTACTTTTGTTTTAATTGCCACTCTGTGTTCAAACTATCTTTGTTTATGTAATCAATAAAACTTTCTTCTTTACTAAGTGCTTTCTGTTGTCTCACACTGGGAAACACAGTCTGAGTATCTTGTGCCCTCAAGCACTTTTGAACCCAGAGAGAAAGAGTCTGTGAACGGGAAGTCTCTGGAACTTGGGTGACAAAAGTGTTGTCCCCTTTGCAGGACTGAATCAGCTAGAGAGAGAACTGATTCAGACGGGCTGCAAGTGAGGGAAACTGAGTCACCTAACCCAGAAAAAATGGGGTAGCGGACCCCAACCCTGTGACAGGACTCAAACCCTGTTAGAGGGAGGGGAATCGATGTAATAGGGAGGAATTTAGAGGGGCTAAAGAAGGATAATTTAGCCTACAGGAAAAAAATCAGAGATGTGTCCAAGACCTCAAATGTTGAATCAGAACATCCAGACAGAGTTGAAAGAGATGAATAAAGGAGTAAAGCAAATGCTAAAGAACATGGCTGATCCTGAGAGTGACCGAGGAAAGAGAGAGGCTAGAAAAGCACTGAATAAAATTAAAGACATAGTAGTAACCTTAACAAAGATCAAGACAGAGTCCAAAGGGGGGGACCCAGATGGAGAAAGGAAAGTCCAAACAGTTGAGTGTGGAGGATAATAAATGCTTCGAGCCCAATAAGAAAGTGACGGAAGATTTATGGCTCAAGCTGGGTCAAACAGAACAAGGTACAACCCCTGGGAGAAGGCAATAAGAAAGCGTGTGGACTTCCCTGGCCTGAGGAGGTCTGTAGGGTCCCAGGTGTGCGTGTGCGCATGCATGTGCGTGCGTGTGCGCGTGCGGGGGCGTGTGCGCGTATGTGTAAGACCCCCCACCCCCCACTCCAAGCAGCAGAAAGCGGGAGAAGTTTGTAGTAACTAGCCGCTAGATGCAGTGGCTGAATGAGCCAACAAGTTGCTTGATTCGGTCAAAGCTGCAGAAGCTGGAGACAGCTTCTTTAAAGAGTGAAAATCAGAGACTGAAGGCGAGCCACGTGAGAGAGACAGAAAGCAACGGAGAGGAGTGAAAGGCAGAAGGAAGTGTAAGGAACGTAAAAAAGCTTTAAAAGAGCAGCTTGACTAAAGTGGTTGAAGAGAGCTCGAAAGAGGTATTTTGTGGTAACAGCGAAATTGTTCAAGTGACTGAAGTCAGCCTAGATGATCAAATGTGGAAAGCTCTGAAGAGCGTGAAATGCAATGGTAAAATGTGGCTGCGGTGCGACGGTATTATCATGGGTCTGGATTGTAACCCCTGGGAAGCAGCATTAACGTGTGGCACCCTGACCGGCCAAGGTAAAAAGGGTCCCACGGGGGGGAGTGCCTGGAAAGGCCGCGTGGGCCGGCCTCCCAACCCCACGTCTTACCAAGGCTGACTGTTAGCATGTCAGTCAGGTGGAGGGTGGCCTCCCTGACAGGAAAGTAAGAATGAGCTGAAGGAAGCTCTGGACAATTAAAAAGAGAGGCAGAAATTAGCCCTGGGTAGCTGCGAGCCGGTTGCAGGAGGAGCTCCCTGGCCAGGAACATAAATGTAAAATGGAAGCCTGTCGAAGTAACCATAAGAACGTAAGCAGTGCCATACTGGGTCAGACCAACGGTTCATCGAGCCCAGCATCCTGTCTCCGACAGTGGCCAGTCACGGGGGCCTGGGAGAAGCACCCAACAGGTCACTGTGCTATCCATTCCCTGTGGGGCATCCCCCCCCAGGCTCCCGACAGTAAAGGGTTTTGTTCCCCAATCCTATCGGGCTAATAGCTGCTAATGGAACTATCTTCCAGAAACTTCTCCAAACCTCTTTTAAACTCAGCTCTACGGCTGGCCATGACCACCTCCCCTGGCAGTAAATTCCACAACCTAATTGTACGCTGAGTGAAAAAAGACTTTCTTTTGTTTGTTTTTACTCTGCCACCTGCGAGTTTCATGGAGTGTCCCCTAGTTTTAGTGCTAGCTGAGAGGGTCAATAACCATTCCCTGTTTACAAGTTCCAGGCTTGAAGCCGGGCGCTGAGCCAGACTGTGGCCAAATGAAATGTCGCAGGGGGCAGATGAGCCGGTTCCCAGCACGGAACGATGGGACGCAGCTGCCACACTGTGCCCAGTTGGAGAACGGAAAGAGTAAAAAGCTGACGGAGATGGAAAACGTATTGTATCGTTGAACTGTGCTGAAAATGGATGTACTGATAGGAAAGGATGTTCTTGTTAATTTATAAAGAGCTGTTCTAGATACGTTCTAATGCCGAAGTTGAGTTTCCCCCAAGCCAGTACCACCTATGGTAATCCTGTCTCCAAAAAGGGGGCAGACTTGTTTAGAACGATTGATTGTACATTGCCAGCTAAACTACTGGTGCTATAGAAATGAATCAATAGTCCAAGATTGGCCTAAGCCTGTCATCCTTTTTCGAGACCACTAAGTTTCTAGAGTAAAAAAACCTGCCTCTGAAACCTGCAGGAACTTCTTTATTGGTTCCTTTCGAGAGAAGAGTGCAGACGTTCTGTTGTAACTCACTAGCCTGTGAGAGGGGTCCCCACAGAGGGACAGGGAAGGGGGGTTTCAGTGAGGAACTGAATTCAATCCAATTGCCTAACCTCGTTCTATGATATCTAAACCCCATGGACGGTTCGTTATGAGAGACCATCTAGCAGAATGCGGAGAGAGTTTAACGGAAAAGGAAGGTGAGAAGTGGGTAGAGTACGGTTCTATGCTCTGTTCATCATGTGAAACATGTCACCTCTGTTTAGATGGACTGGTCACTGAATTTCAGGGTTGTCTTGTTCTTTGCCTGGGTTTATTTTCAGGCTGCAGTAGCAGCCTGAAAGTTAAAGGCACAACCGCTCTCCATTATAAACAGGGGACTACTGAAGCCCCAATATTGAGGAAACTGCTTGAGCTGCCATTCTGAACATTTATCCATGGGTTCTATTTGTGGTGACCATCATCCGTGGAAAGTTTGAAGAAGATCCAGCCAGAAAATAAAAAGTTATAACTTGAAAATTTAATTGGTTGTGGTCAAAATGCACAGTGTCCTGACAATTTTGAATCATTAATATCTCATCCCAGACAACAAGTGGAGCTCCCAGATGCCACAGTCTTGGAGCCTGCGATTGACACGGCGTGCTGCTGGAACCGGGAGTGTTTAGCGCAGCCAAAACCGAGTTATTAGTGATTGAAAAATCTGTTCTGCTGGCTCGTGCATGTGCAGTCGAGCAGCTGCTGCCCACCAAAAAACAGTATAAGGAAAGTTACGTGACTGCTTTTTACAATCACACAACTTTATCAGGAGCCAGCTCTGCCACAAAGAGTAAGACTTTAGGCGCCAATCAGTTTCATGTCAATTACCCTCTTGCCTCACTCTGGGTATGAAAATTCATACAGTCAAAAGAGAGGCCAGAGGGTATTGACATGAAACTGACTAGAGCTTAAAGTCTTTGTGAAGGAGCTGGCTCCAGAGAAAGTTACGTGATTGTAAAAAGCAGAGTCACGTAACTTTCCTTCTGCTGTTTTTTCTAACACCAGAAATGACGGTCAGTGGCTGTTCGACGCGCATGCGCGAGCCCGCAGGACTGATTTTTTCATGTTTAATAACTCATGTTTAATTGGCTGCACCAATCATTATCGTACTTGATCTCGATCTCATGCTCCACGGCTGCAGACCCAAAGACCTGGCTCAACAGTAGCCTGGGGGTGGAGGAGGCTGCTGGTACAAGGGATTGTGGTAGGGGCAGATCCTCCATGGGAATGTCGGAGCAGACACACCCACCCCAACACAGTGTCCCCAGCCTGTCCCCGCTGCCTCCCCGTAGTGTAGATCCTGTGAGCTGCAGGCTCTTTAAATCAGCCTGGTCTGTATCCGCTCTTGGCTGAGAGCCAGTGACCAGCTGTTCTTATCAACTCTGACTGTCGGCTTTTGGCTGAGAGCCAGAAAACCCTCCGGCCCCGGCACACAGCAGCTGTGCTTCAGGGAGGCTCCATCTCTTCTGCTCCTCCTGGCTCCTCCCTCCCTGAGTCACGGCGTCGCTCCTGGGGCTGGGGCTGGGGCTGGGGCAGGGTAGCACTGGGTGCTGCATGGGGAGGTAGGACTGCCCCCCCCCCCACTCTGCTGGTGACCAGGCTGGGCAGAAGGGAGACGGGATTCTAGAGACGTCCCTGCCCTCCCCCCCAAGCATCCACTGGGAGCCATCCCAAAGGAGCAATGCTCTCTGGGGGATTGGGGAGAGCCTAGGGGAGGTGCCAGGAGCTCCTTGGGTGGAGCCCAGCCAATCAGCAAGGTCTTGGGGGTGGTTCGGCCCACCCCCTCCCCTACCAGAGAGCGAGGGGGAGAGCTTGCTTGGGCAGGACCAGACCGGCAGGTGCACGGGGGGGAGAGGCTGAAGCGGCTGCACCCGCAGCCACAAGGGGAGAGACAACTTGGACAAGGGGGTGAGGCAAGGAGACAAGGAGAGGCCTTGGGGGCTCTGCGTGGAGAGAGGGGCTTGGGGAGGGGGAGGGAGAGGGGCTTGGGGGCTCTGTGTGGGGAGCGGGGCTTGGGGGCGGGGTGAGGGGGGGGGGGGG
>QEPC01011680.1:0-14090 GCA_003113815.1 Sphenodon punctatus
AGCAGGGAAGGCGTGGGAGGATGAGAGAGGGGTCAGAGGAGGAGCGGAGTTCACGGACTGGAGTACGGAGGTGAATTAGTGCAGACAGGTAGGGGGAGAAAGGTTGTGAAGAGCTTTTATAGGTGAAGATTAGGAAGGTTCTAAATAAGGTTCATCAGAGCCCGAGCATTTTCCAGAGGCAATGTAAGACCTTTATCTATAGTTGAGCATTTGGCAGCTTGAAATACAGTATGGTGGGGTTGGGGACGAGGCTTAATTTGTTTTGGGGGGTGGAGCTTGCTAGTGCTCAGACCTGACAATTAAATTCAAGGGCGGCTGATCCCAAGGAAATGTTCACAGGTGGAATGTGCACTCCTGAATATGAAATACCAGGGAAAGGCTAATATTGGTCATTTCAGGGTTGGAAATAAAAGCCAGGAAGAAAACTGGTTTTCATTAATGTTTTCCCAGCCCCAACCATGCACTTTGCCATTGCATACATTAAATCACGAGAAATCCTGATTTATATTCAGCTGTAAAGGACGTAGCTTAGTCCAGTGGTTGGGTTCCCAGGTGGAGAATAAGGGTTGTTTCCCCGGTCTCAGTTCTGGGGAAAGAGCATGGTTTCTGGGGCACACTTGGGCCTCGGCAATTTATTTCTTACGAATTAAGCACTGGTTGAGTATTTTTGAGGGGATTTTTATGTATTTTGTTTTATAAAAGCTTGGAGCTTTAGGAGAAGGACAGGATATAAATGTAAATAAATAAATATATACATTTTTGAGGCCTATATTCCCCTCTGTGATCTCTGTTGTTCTGCTATTTTTCAACCCCAAACTGAAACAGGCATAGAAGAAGAACCTTCACTGGCATAGCTGCTGACAAGGGAAAGGACCCTAATAGAAAATTTGGGGCTCTTTATCTTAGCCTTATTATTGACTATCTTTGCCTTGAAATTGAGGCAATGATACTGCTTGTTGGTAAGTGACTACAATGGACGAGGGAGGTGGTGGTGGGAGTTCAGAGGAAGTACAAAACAGGAAAGCAGGGTGAGCAAAGTGGAGATGTGTGGCAGAACCATTAGCGTACCTGAATAAGTAGCCTGAGGAGGAACCAGCTAATCAGCTGAGCTTCCTTTTATCACAGAATCAAGGAAGGGCCAGTTCTCTATCACCGCCCCGCCCACCCAGGAAATGATGTTAAGGTGGGAGGGACTTAAAGCTTTTAAATGATGAGTTCACTATTGAAGAGACAGGTGAGGTGTAAAGCAGGCTGGAGCCCTGCCTCAGACCCTGTGCTGCATCTTCAAACATTTATTCTGCTTTTATTTGCAGATGGGGCTTTACTTATATACATAGTGTCATTCAGAAGAGCATATAAAAGTAGGGTTGCACCTGTGGAGGTTTTTTAACTGACACTTTCATGAGAGAGAGAGAGAGAGAGAGAGAGAGAGAGAGAGAGAGAGAGAGAGCATTCTTTTAAAACTGCAAATTAAATACCACGGTAAATACCTCGTTATTTACTTCGCAGTTTTAAAAGAATACGCAACCAGCTTTAATGTGCAAAATCTTGTGTCTAAACCCCGCTCACAGGATTTTTACACGCTGCCTGATTTTACACCACGTGTGCACCGTGCACATCTAAAAGCAGAAAGAGAGAGAGAGAGAGAGAGAGAGAGAATGCATTTGAATTTAATTGCCATATTCACTGCTGTAGCCAATCTTTTGGAGGTCCTGGGGATGAAACACCAAATGAGGGGGCATATGTAAAATATTGAAAATTAAAGTCAAAAATGTCATATTCACCCATTTCTCATTTTGATAATCAACCAAAAGTTTGTTTAGTTTCCAGTGGCAATTTATACGGAAACAAATAAAACATTAGTAATTTATCTTAATATTTATATTGGCCAACTCATCATGCATATCATACGTAACAACTGAATGTTACTCAGTATTCCTTTACTAAGGTGGTCCTGCCCATTTTAAGCACTGCACTTAGATTAAAGTTATTTATTTTAAAATAATTTTCCTGGCTTTTTTAAATGAAAAGTTATTTATCACATCATCAAAATAAAAAATCTATGTTCCTTGTCCAGTAGTGCTTAGTTGAAATGACTACCAAGCCAGGAAGTCTTTCTTGGGGACACTGCCAATCTAAGGTAGTTCTGTATTACAATCAAAGAATTGCAGGATTGGGAGTGACTTCAAGCATCACCTAGTCCAAGCCCCCTGCTCCAAAGTAAGAAAGATCTCTTCTGCCTACAGCATTGCAGAGAGATGCGTATACTATCCAGTCAGTGGAGTCAGGATCGGGACTGAGAGGTGAGATCTCACAAGATCAGGGCCAACGTGTCTAATGCATAGCCAAGGCCAAAGCATAAGGCACAGGGCATTTTTACATGAGATATATCTCCTGTGATCAGGCAATTAATCCCACAATTCAAGTTCAAGTGTGAACGACTCTCCCGTGTTTCATGTGGAAATTTCCACATCATAATCTGGAATTTTAAAAGCCCGACATTGGTGGTTTACTAATGTGCTTTCCAAGCCTCATTGCCATAACGATCCATAACGATGCAAATTAACATCGATGCCATTCACACACAGTCATTCTTCCTCTGAGTACCATTTTGAAGGAATACATCAGCAGCTAGAAAAGTGCCCCACTCTGCACACCACGCGTTGTTTATGATCTGTGCATGATCTGTGCAATTTTGCTATCTCTCTCCAAGACCATCAGCAGCGAGGGAAGGGTAAATGTGTCTGAATACCACATGACTTTTTTTCACATACACAACAGGGACAATCATGCAAACAACACTTGTGGTGATGTTGATAATTCCATGTGATAGCTTCCATGTGAACGATTGCTTTGTAACCTGTGTATTTCATGCTCGTGTATATACGCCCTCAGTCATAGTGTAGGAACTGCAGCAGGGTTAGAGATGAAACATATGTGCAATGGGTGGGTGGGTGCACATGCTGGGAGCCAAGTTGAAGGCTGGCAGGTAAGCTGGGAAAAAGCAAGGTTGGGAGAATATTACCAGGACTGGTAGATGAGCACGGCAGGGGAGCAGGAATGGGAAGTGGCAATGTTGTTCTGCCCAGCTTCCAGTGGCTAATGGAATCCCTTGTATCCCAGTAAAGGGCTAATTGGGAGACTGGGGAGTGTGGCCTAGACAGCACAAATATGGCAGAGCAGCAGCTCCAGAGCAAACCAATGACATACCTAGGTTTAATAGGGCCCCGTGGTAAATCAAATTACTGGGCCCCTTCCCACCTGGGATGGACAGAGGTCTGAGGAAGGCATTAGGGAAGGTCAGGCAAGAGGGCAGTGAGGCAGAGGGAGGAATGGAGGAAGGGGGAAAGTGAAGCACTGCAGCAGACCAGGGCTTGGGGAGCAATGGCGTACAGGAGATGAGACATGGGGGTAGTGCTGAAAGATGAGGCGCTGGCAGTGGGTGGCAGCTGCTGAGACATTGTTCCTGGCTCACTAGGAAAGACACAGACAGCTCTGGCAGAGATAAAGCAGGACATTTTGAGGTCTCCATGAGGCTGGGCAGACTGGGTCTCCCTGAAAGCCTGGGTACTGGGGTAGGGGCCCCATTTGTATCACCTCTAGCTATGCCCTGACAAAAGTCTATGTGGAAGGCAGAGAGTTTGGGCCCTCCCAGAACCCTGGAGGCACTGGTTTGATGCCAGGTTACTGGCTATAGTTCTGTTTGGGCATTCCAAGCTGAGAACATCATTTCAGATTAAGGACACTAATGTGTTACCTTGGGAAAGTCAAACTTCTTCTTCAATGGGTCTGGGAGGTGACTGTGCAAAGAACCGGAAGAGAGAGAAATATGAATGAGATCATGCATTTGGAGAGTCAGTAACTGAATGCTTTTCTGATGTGCATTTGTAGATGCCAACTTTTCAACCTCTAATTCAAATCAAGAACATCAGCCTCCCTCTACAAACTAGAATTCTCCAAACTCCATTACCCAAACAGGATGGAAGTATTCAAGTACATCAGATGGAAAAATGCAAAATTTGTATTCATGGGACTGAGCACCAGTAACAAAATACTCCCCTATTTGCATCCCTGAGAGGTTGACTGCAACTGATTGACAACACAAAACATCCCTCATGCTTTTTCTTTTCTTTTTTGGATCTTCTGTTTAGAGGATGAAATGTGTATGTGACCTGCAGATGACAGTTTTGTAGCTTTATGTGGAGTCGTGTTCTGTTCAGCCACACACTGCTGCACCAGCACTTGCAGTGAGGTTTACTCCTCTGAAAATCCAGTAGAAGGACAGCTGGGGATTGTGATCCGCTCACCAGAACCTTAAGCACAACAGCAATAAAAGGCCTCCTCTTCATCATCGCAATCACCGAGTTTCTGACAGGGATCATTGGAAATGGATTCATTGCACCTGTGATTAATGCCTATTGGATGAAAAGCAGGAAAGTGTTTTCCTGTGATCTGATCCTGGTCAGCCTGGCCAAATCCAGATTGTCACCCACCCCAAAAGGAAGACACAAACAACAATGTATGGGGTAAACTAGGCCGCACACATTTTATTAAAATCTAGTCGGGTGAGGAGGGGGCTCCGCCCCTCTGGGCCCTTTTACTGTTAACTATTAACTCACTGCAACTAGAGTAAACTTAGGCCATCTGATTTCCTAAATACCGCTACATTACTAACTATGTCTGCTGTAATGTCACACCTGTCCGGCCATCCCCAGCCGGGTCAGGTGGCCCTTGCCTACTGTGATCCAAAGAAGGAAGTGAGGGCAGATTCCCTTGAGCCCTGGACCGCCGCTGTCCTAGTGCCCTGGGCATGTCCCCCCTGTCCTGGGTCCAGAGTGACGCCGGCCAGACCAGCTCTAGCCTTCACTCAGACCCCACCTCTTAAGGATATGACCTGACAGCAAACTATCCCTAACTTCTTACTTAACCACGCCGCTGGATCCCTGCCACCGGATCCCCGCCACCGGAGAATGTCAGCGTAACTTGGCTAGTCTCGCCCCCTTCCCCGACTCCTCTAGGAGCTGGCTCAAGACTTTCTGCAATGACTGTAGGTAAATTTCGAGCCCATCATCAGACAGGTGCACCCCATCCACCCGATATAGTTCCAGCCCACTAAACTTAATTTCTGGGTGTCTAATATCTCTCCCCGCCCATTTCCAACACTAATCTTCCAATTTCTTTATTAACCTTCCTCCTTGCCCTGTCTACCTTACTGGGGCGCATGGCATCCTTCCATCTGATTCTCTCGAGCATCTCAGACCACACTTTCACCGTATCTGGGAGAATTCGCATCGCCTTGAGCAAGTCTCTGTTTATGCTGGTGACCAGGTGCAGACCTGTATTGACTGGCAACTTGTTCTCTCCCAAATGGATCACCAAAATGTCTGGATGTGGCAGCTTCATAAGCACATGGACCAGAGGTAGAAACTGGGCCCACCTCATCCCGATCCGGCCTTTCCACGTCACCTCGGCCATGTGTCCAAACCCAAGCTGAGTCCCCCAATATGAGAGTCCTGCTTGTTTTCCGGCCCAGTACACGATGCTGTGACCAGCTATAATGATTCTCCACTGCCGGGCAGGTGGCTCCCCTCCTAGGAAGAACACACAAAAGTTACTTTCGTACTGTCTCTGTGCCTTACCTTGCCTACCTCCCAATGCCATCCCCCCAAGGACCCTTAATTCACAATTGGACCTTCTGAATATAGGAGCGGTAGGCCCCCGACTTCCATCGGCTGACCAACTTGACCTCCCACTCTGACAACCCGGCAGCGGCTGCACAACAAGCATCCCCGATCCTGAATGAATGGGAGCCGAACAAATGAGTCAGTAGGTTAAGCTTCCTGAATGCCTTATTCATTACTGCTGAGAATTGGTATCTTGTGAGCCTCGCCCCGTTCTCGTGAATGAACAACTGCCCCCTTACCTTTGGGCGTGCCTCCATGTATGCCCCTAGGGCCCTTACAGGGCAAATGTCAGCCTCCTCTATTCTTCCTAGTTTTAACACCTGGCCTTATTGAAGTTAATCCATCTTGGACCCTCACTTCAACACCATCATCCCTTTGGGCCCCACCTGAATGTCCTTAATGGTTACTACGCTACCCCCTTGTGCAAGGGCCGAGGCGGCCAATATCTTGCTCACCCGGAACGCCCCGAAAAAGGCTAGTGTGAATGAACTTTGAAATAGCATAACCTCAAACCCCGAAAAGCAAACCCCAGAGAGGCTCCAGCATACATCACGTAGTATGGTCAGCGTGATGGGCCGCCTATTGTCGCTACCCCTTGGCGCCTCCCGCTGCCAACCTTCTAGCATCTTCCTCATAAAGAATCCTCCGTTCGGTGCCTGAAACCGAGCCAGCTTTTTGTAAAATGCTAGCGTGGCCAATTTTCCAGAAATTGTCCTGGGGGCCAGCCCCCTATCCCGCAAACCAATGGCAAACAGCAACGTTTGGGTCTTGGTAATTGGGAACTGGGTCCCCCCATCCCCTCTCTTCCCTAAAAGTCTGAAACTCTGCCAGTGCATGCAGATAGGCTGCTCTAGTTCGGGGGGCCAGAGATCGCTGTACTGCCTGGAACATTGTTACCATCCAATGCTCCATAATCCCAGGGGTAGATCCTCCGGTTCCTTCCTGGTCTCCGGCACCAACTGTCTGAACTGCTCCATCTGTTGGCAAGAGAGTGCATCGGATATGCCGTTGCTAATGCCCGGCACATGCCTAGCTGAGAATAAAATGTTTTTCTCCAGGCAATGCCTGATGAACGCTCTCACCAACCACATCACCCGCTTGGAGTGGGATGACAAGGCATTCATACGTGTACCACCGTGAGGTTATCGCACCAAAACAAAATAGCTTTGTTTGAAAACTCGCTTTCCCATATGTGGACTGCCACCACTATGGGGAATAATTCCAAAAAGGTAAGGTCCCGCGTTCGCCCATCCTCTCTCCATTCCTCAGGCCAAGGGGCTGCACACCACCTTCCTGCTCAATACACCCCGAATCCCAAAGATCCTGCTGAATCAGATTGGACCTGCAGTTCAGCCTCCATCAGCCACCTCTGCCTCCAGATGCTGACTCCATTAAAATTCTGCAAGAATTGGAGCCATATTTTTAAATCTTCTCTCATGTCGCCAGAGATTCTGATGTGGCAGTGCCCCGGTAGGCTAGAGCCCACTTTCTCATAAAGTCTGGGTAGGAATGCCTGCCCCGGTGCCACCACCCAGCATGCAAAGTTAAGGCTTCCCACCAGGGCCAGCAGTTGTTTGACCGTTGCTTTGGGACGGGCCAGAACTGCCTCAATGTCCCCAATCATGGCCCTCAGCTTGTGGATAGGAAATCGGGACACCTGTTGTATGGTATCCAGCTCAATCCCTAGGAATGTTAAAACTGTTGTGGGGCCAACTGTCTTCTCAGGTGCCAGTGGAACCCCTAGTTCCGCCACCATGACCTGGAAGTCCTGGAGGACCCTTTCACACTCCCTTGTCCCCCCTTTTCCCAGGAATAAAAAATCATTGCTATAATGGAGGATGTATTACGACATCGTTCTTTGGCGTACCAGCCATTCCAGTAGGGAGCTAAAGCGCTCAAAGGCCAAACAAGATATCGAACACCCCATGGGCATTGCTTTGTCATAGAAATATTGGCCTCCAAACTGGAATCCGTGTAGTCTAAAGCTCTCGGGGTGTACTGGAATCAGGCGGAATGCCGATTTTATATCGTACTTCGCCAGCAGCGCCACTTGTCCACACTCTCTAGCCATTTCGATAGCCACATCGAGGGATGCATAGCAAACAGAACATAGTTCGGGGGGATGGCGTCATTCACTGATCGACCCCTGGGATGGGATAGGTGGTGTATGTGGTAAAACTCACCCTGCTGCTTCTTTGGCACTATGCCCAATGGTGAAATATGTAAATCGGGGAAAGGTAGGAAGTTGAAAGGGCCCGCTATGCGGCCCTCTCTGAGTTCCTTGTGGAGCTTGGCAGCCACCAAGTCCTCCATCCCTTTCACCGACTGCAAGTTTGCTGCCCAGGACCTTGTCTTATCGAGTCTGGCAGGTATCACGAAACCTTCCCTAAATCCTTCCACTACATATTCGACCTCTCTGCACATCGGGCAACCTCTGAGGGCACTTTCGAGTGCCCTATGGATGACCGGTGTTGGGGCCTTTCCCTCCCCCCTGGGAATGGCTTCCCCCAGCCCTTCCTTGTTGCGTCCCCCATGAGGGGCCCCGGATCCTGTTACATTGGGCCCCAGAGTGACTCCCCCTGCAATGGGAACAGGCATGCCAAAACCGGCACGAGGACCGAGCGCAACCCCCGGACCCATTGAAGTTCCAACATGTACCTCCCTTATGACTACCTTGTTGCCTGCTTTCCCAAAAGGGGTCATTCATTGGGGCTACCCCCGCTCTTACTAGCGCATGACTGCTGTCGGTCCTATGTGACCCTGCCACGTTGGACATAGACTCCAACCACAAATCTGTTGCATGCATGTCCCATCTATCTCCGGGGTAATTGCCGCTATCTACCGGAATCCCTCATTGTAGCACAGCCATGCACCCGGGTTCCCAGTGTCATAGGCCCTGCAGACAATATCGAGGTACTTTATCAGTTCGGCGGCTCGGTCAGGTGCCGTCTGCACCGGTGACGCCCATGAACACCGAAAAGGTGGAGGACCAATTGGCCCAATTTCTATCAGCATTGGGGTGCCTAAAATGCAATTTCTCCTTCCCTTTCTCAGTGGAGTTGAGGTCAGGTGCAGGCTCCGTGTAGAGCAGAAAAAAGACGTCTACATACTTTCCCCCATGTATGCTGGGCAAATGCGTCCCAACCGGCACTCCTATAGATGCCCAAGTACCGGTTTCCCTGTGGGCCGGTGCCAATTAGGTTGTCTGACTCTGGCATAAATCTCCAGTCCACCCGGACACCCTGCTCTGTGCCCCGTTGTGCTCTGCCCCTGCTCCTGTCTGGGAGTCGTCACAGCTAGGTTCAGAAACCTCTCCTGCCTCCCACGAAGGCCAGGGCACCCAATACCCTACCCATCCCAGCTGAGCAGTCCCGGCAAGCTTGTGCAGGGCAACCTGATCCATGCTCCCGGCCCACAATAAGTTTTGACCCACAATAAGTTTGGCTACATTGGGTGCACTTAACTTACTCCTGGCTGTTGGTGTTCTCGACCCCAACCATTGTCCTGGGCAATTCGACCCTTGGTTGTACCACTGCGTGTTTGACAGGTGCTGTTTCCTCCATTCCATTTCTTGGGGGAGGTTCGTGACATCCCTGCGTCACTTGCCTTCCTTCTGCCAGTCCGGTTACTAGCTCTTTGGGCGCCTCGAATCGGCCCATAAATGCATTCAGTGTCTCGAGGACTGCTGCCAATTGGTCTCTTCGTGCTCTCTGTGCCGGTAGTTCGGCCCCTTCAGCCCTAGGGGGTGACAAATGGCACCTTCCTACCCACCTGGGCAGGGTGTGAGGCCTAGCTGGCGCTGGCCTGGCTTGTCCTACCAGTACCAGACCCTCCCTGCCCCTTTGGGGGCTCGTGGTTGCAGCGGGTTGACCTCCCTTGGCTCCCACCCCAGGGACCCCCTTGTCCCTCAACCAGGCCGGCGGCCACCCCACCCTTGACCTTGACCTAGTCCCCGTATCATGCTCCTCCTAAAGGCCCTCACCAGATTCACCTGGCCTGGGTTCTTCCCCAGGCCCTTGCACTCCCTGCCCCCAGCTTCGCTTCGGGCCCGGGTGTCCCCATTATTGGGCACCTCCTCGAGTATTTGACCCTGGCCCCTGTGCGTCATGCCATTTAGGAGACATTCGCACCCACTCATGCAGGCCTTGAGGAATTCCAATACCTCCACCCTCTGAGAAAGGGCCCTTTTTGCTGGGCCTTTGCCTTTTTTGCCCCCATTCCCCTTTGCCATCGCGAATTCGTTCAGTGCCTCCCAATTCCATGAGTCCTTACCGGTGCTTCTGGGAGCCCTTGTTAGGCTGAAGCCTACCAGTCGCTTCTATGTTCCCCTGCTCGGCTGTAGCCGGGAGAGCCCACTCTCTCCCTGGGGCCTTCCAGCCGCCCTGCAGCCTACAGTCCAATTCTGTGTGCCCCAGCTCATGGGTGGGCACCTGCTCTCATGCGCTGCTGCCAGGGAACCTGTCCCCCCCACCCCCCTGGGGACTAAAGGCCAATTTTTGCAAGACCCTGCTCTCAGAGGCTGCTGCTGGGGGATCCCGGTCTCTTCCTCATTCCATTCTGAAAACGTGGCACTTAATGTGATCTGCCGCCATCTTCCCTCGATATTTCTGCGATTCCGCATTACCTGCTGCCAGCATCTGCAGATGTGGCATGTCTGCAATTTGTAAGACTGATTTTGTAAGCCCCTGCTCTCAGGGGCTGCTGCCGGGGGAACGTGGCCTCTCCCTGCATCCTACAGGCTGATCTTTGTGAGCCTCTGCTCTCGGGGGCTGCTTCCGGGGGAACCCCGTCTCTTCCTGTGGCCTACAGGCTGATTTTTTAAACCCCTGCTCTCAGGGGCTGCTGCCAGGGGAACCCGGCCTCTCCCTGCAGCCTACAGGCCAATATTTTTGTGCCCCTGCTCTTGGGGCCTGCTGCTGGGGGAACCTGGCCTCTCCCTGTGGCCTACAGGCTGATTTTTTGCACCCCAGCTCTTGGGGGCTCGCAGGACCATTGCGAGGGAGGCGGTGGGGACACATGTTACCTCACCAAAGCCCATAACTCCGGTCCGCGCACCCATGCTAGCAGGATTGCTGCCGGGGTAAAGTCGGTCCCTGCTGGGAGGCTGCCGGGGGTCTCTCGTGCCCAGATCCTGAAGGGCCGATGGACCCTGCCTCATGGATAAACTGCCCACTCTCAGCCCTTACCCCGAAAGACTGCCCCACCACCGGCCAGTCCTTGAGTAGGAGGGAGCAGCTTACACTGCTTGCCCAATGCTGTCCAGGCACGGAATGGCGGGTTCCGTGCCTGGACCAAAATGGCAGCCACGAAGTCCCGCTTCCCATGAGACTTCACCTCGCACTGCCCTCAAGTTGCTGTGCACCCCCCGCCCCGTCTTCCCTTCTCAACATTGGTGGGAGGGACAAAGACTGCCACCAGCAAACCGCTGCCCATGCCGGGTAGGGCCACCTGGTGACGGGGACTTCTATCTACAGACTAGTGTGTCTTATTGTTAGTTAGCCTCAATTTCATGGACTTTTCAGGGACTATTAGAAAATATCACATACAAATTACTGTAGCGATATTATGCGTGCTTCTAAACCAGTGCAGTCTCTGATTTGCTACTTGTATCAGTATCTTTTACTGTCTAAAATTGTCAATTTCACCAACTTCGTCCTCCTTTGGCTGAAGATGAGAATATCTAAATTTGTTCCATGACTGTTGCTTGGCTCTGTGTTTATGTCATTGAAGAGCTTACCTCCAGCAATCTGGGTAATGCTTCCTTATGAATTCCACAGCTCAACTGGGAAGGTAACACAAAACATCACAGTGGAAAATAATGCAGGAGCAATCCGTGCAGATATAGTTTTTTAAAAGTTTTCTGGAATTCTTTTTTCCTTTTCTGATTTTTCTGGTTTCAGTCATTGAACTCATTTTCTCTCTCTGCAGACATGTTAGGCAGATGCAAAATAATGCCATCAATTTTCAAGACCCCAGTTCAGAATAGGGATGGGCACCAGGCCCACTTGTCGGTAGGGCTGAAGCGGCATCAGCTGTTACCGCACCATCATTCCATTCTAAGAACGTGGCACTTAATGTGTCTTGCCACCAACGTCCCTCGATATTTCTGCGATTCCACATTACCTGCTGCCAGCATCTACAGATGCGGCATGTCTGCAATTTGTGAACACAAGCAGTTCCGCCACTGAACGTGAGTCCCTGACACACCGTGATGCTGAATAACAGATCATTGAATGAATGAACTTAGGGTGTCTCTGACTACATGTTTCAGAGTCTGCTGCAGGGGCGTAGACTCTGTGGTGCAGGGCGGGAGGTGCATTTGCACCCATGACCTGCCCTGGGAGGGGGCCCTGCTCCCGAGTCCCAGAGGAGTTTTTCTTGCATCACTGGCACCACCTTTTAAAACAACTCAGTTGTAGCCCCGCAGCACTGCTACACGGGTGGGGGAAGAGTTCCCCCCCGTCCCCGCCTTTGAAGCGATTGTTACCGCCTTGTAAACAAAGTTCTTCTTCGAGGGGCTCCTTCCATTCTCACAGATGATAGAGTGTACCAAGCCTAGAAAGAGGCATTGGGGGAATTTTCTAACAAAATGACACTCCATGCAGGTTGTATCTACAACCTGGGGGGAGGGGTAGCAGGCAGGGGGCAGCCTGCTCTGGGGGGGGGTCCATTCAGCTGGGGGAGGGTTGTTTGTTCAATGCTGTCTCTGTTAGAAGGATGGACAGATCCTCCCTGTTCCCTTTGTGATCTCCGCATAGAGAGAACTGGGGTTGCAGAGCAGCTACAATGAGACAGAGAGCTATCCCCAATAAGGGGAAGAATTTTTCCTTGGCACCCTAACGCACAAGAGAATTTACAGAAGAGCAGGGACTCCCCCACCCCTCCATCCCCTGGATCAGCATCAGGAGCCAGGCGCTTGCTCACTGTTGCTGCTGAGACCAGGGATCCCTGCACTCTAAACAGCACAGAAACTAGTTCACCTGGCTCCTCGACTACTGCTCTCAGTCATGCTGCTTGCCCTATTGTGCACGGTGCCATGCTCCCCAGAGTGGCCTGTACCACCATCCTTCTAACACAGACAGCACTGAACAACCAACCCTCTCCCAGCTGAATGGACCCCCCAGAGCAGGCTGCCCCTTGTCTGCTGCCCCCCTCCCAGGCTGTAGATCCAACCTGCATAGAATGCCATTTTGGTAGGAAATTCTGCCACCGCCTCTTTCTAGGCTTTGTATACTCCCAGTTGTGAGAATGGGAGGAGCCACTCGAAGAAGAAATGAAGATTGGTGCCTTCTAAACAAGGTTCTTCGAGATGGATCCAACATTCTCACAAGCACCCACCCTTCCGACCGCGCATGGAATTTTCTTCCTAATTGCTTAGGGTTGGAAGGAACTGTGTTGGATTTAGATACCTTACATAGGGTGGGGGCGTGTGAGCGTCACGTGTTTTTTTTTTAAGCTAATGAGCTTGGTATATGCCGGTAAGAGAAGGGCACGCAAGTGAGAATGGAAGGAGCCCCTCGAAGAAGTACTTTGTTTACAAGGCAGAAACTTCCCCTGTGCCACTGTGGCTACACCCCTGGCTTCAATGCAGTGAGAAGCACAAAGCTGCCACACTTAAGGGAAAGGGGAAACTGTGGCAAACCTGCCGCTTCTGCTTGAAATCTACAGTGGTGAAAATAACATGGCAGCAACTGCAGAAACGTACGAGTGCAAGGCTCCCTTCCTAACCATGCTGCTTGGTGCAGAAGAGCACTTTCCACCGGTAAATGCTTCCACAGCGGTACGGTATTTCAGCCCTACATGCCAGGGTTTTTTTTATTTTTATTTTTTATTTTCGTTTTAATTATTCAATATTCCAAAAATGTCATTTTTGTTATCGTTATTAATGACAATGTCATTTTTGTTTTTGTTGTCATTATTTTTAACATTTTTGATACTCCTGAGCTGCTCACCCCTCCCAACACAGGCATAGTTCAAGAGTTCAGCCCTGTTAAGACTCAAAGAAGTCTGCTCTCTCCTTCCTGGGGACTCCGTGAAGATGCTGATTTGTGTTATCTTCCTGGCTACATACCCCTCTGGCCACTCTGTTATTCTGATACTTGTCAACCCCAAACAGAAACACGTATTGGTGGAATTCTTTTACTGGTTGGTTAGCTGCTGTTGAAGAAAAAAGGCCTAATAAACTGAGGCTCTTTACTTTGGCTTTTTCTCCCTTTATGTCCCCCAATGAAACCAAGCGAATTGTACTGTCTATTAAGTTAGCAGCCAAGATGAATTTTCTCTATGCTTTTACTAGAAATATGTCTGCCTCTCATAAGCCCAAGAGCTGCACGGTGAACAGGGGCAGAATTAGCTCTAGGGAGAGGTGTTGGTTGAGCACTGCGTGTGGTGGAACAGGAAGGCTAG
>QEPC01011684.1:5882-18993 GCA_003113815.1 Sphenodon punctatus
GGTGGCCAGGCCGTGGTTATGCAACTCCCTCCCGGAGGAGGCTTGCCTGGCCCCGGGCCTGTTGGCATTTCGACGTGTCTGTAAGACCTGGCTGTTCACCCAGGCCTTCAGAGCGGAGGGTGGGAGGTGGGTTAATTTTTGTGGGGGGTGTTTTAAATCTGTTTTAACGATGATATTGTAGATTTTTTATGTTTAAAAATTGTTTTGTACTATGTTGGAAGCTACCCCGAGATGGCGTAGGCATGGGGGGGGCGGCATATACATATAATGAAATAAAATAAATAAATAAATAAAATATCTTTCAGCCCCAATCCTCTTCCTCTTTGAAGCTGGGTACAGGCAGGCGTGAGCTAGCCCCTCACCCCCTCCATTTCCTCTTTAAAAAAGAGAGAACTTAGGAGTTCTGGCTCCCACCCCTTCTCCACCTCTAATCTACTTGGTCCCAGCCCTGTAACAGAGAACTCAGGACTCCTGGCTTCCAGCCTCTCCACCCCACTCTAATCCAGTAGGCTGCACTCCCTTCACAGGCAATTCAATACTCCTCGTTCTGAGCCTGTTCTCCTCTCCCCTGCTCTCAACCTTGTCACAGACAACCCAGGAGTCCTGGGTCCAAGTCACCCCTCTAACCCCCACTCCCCTCACAGAGAACTCAAAAGTCCTTGAAAATACAATGTTTGTCTGTATGTGTCATATGGAACAGACGTGTGTATGTGGAATGACAAAAAAAGAAAACCACAGGAGAGGAAATGTAATAACAGGGAGGAAGGCTATTGGGAGTCAAAGGATAGGGAATCAGCTATGGTAAGTGGGTAAAATGATAGGACTGCTGCCTAAGATATTCCATCACTCTTCTGAATCAGTTATTTCACTCAGAACTATATCGTAACTATTTCTAATTCCTCCTGTCATTCCACCCACTTACTTAATTCTGTGCACACATTGTATTTTTCCCTGTCATTCCAAGGTGCCTTCCTCATCATTTCACACCCTCTTGCCTTCCCTATGTACCCCCAAAGATGGAACTGTGTTGTATAATTTCACAATCACTTAATTGGATGTTGGAATGACAATAGTATTTATTTAGAAATTGGTACTGCTGTTGTCTCCATTCCTTCCAATGGCCTTTCCATTTTATTAATTTCAATGCATACACAACTTAGTTTTAATTAAACATTTGTACGCAACTCTACCTAGCTTCACTGTGCTCTGGAAGGGCAGTGGAGACTAGTGAGTAAGAGGGATGGTTGTAAACCATTAGTCATCTGTCCCATTCTCCCCAACTGAAATGAAAGGATAGAGGGAAAGGAGGGGGCGAGGGGGGCTCCTGTCCCCAGCTTCAGTGTTGCCCTCAACCTGCAAAGAGGAAGAGGATTGAGGCTTAAAGATGAAGGCAAAGTGTGGGTGCATGGAGCCTAAGTTGTAAGTGAGCACAATATGTGAAACGTACAATGTCTTTACTGCTAACATGGCACAACCGTTAAGGCAGGAGCCTTAACTTGCAATTTCCATGCTTTTTAGTGCATGACTGAATTTGCAAGAGCCTTAACTCTTCTCGTAAACTGGAAGTTTTTTGATTATGGAATATTCATGTTTTTTGTTAAATACAATGCAATGGAGAAAATGTGTCCTGCTGGCACAGTAGAATGCTGAGCAGCATAACCACTATGGGAACAGGGCTTAGGGCAGACCAAGGTGAAAGAGCTGCTCCCTTCAGTTTAGAAGGTTACTTCCTTCAAATAACAAGCAAGGCGAAGCTGGATTTTTATTGGGAACTCCCTGCTTTACTAAGACAACAACAATTTTGGATGGTTTAAGCACTGCAAACTTCCAAAAACTGTTCTATATGATCTCTCTAGCTCATGGCTTGTACAGGAGTCTTCCACTTTACTCCTCACTGTCAGAGCTCTTTTCCTTGTGCAACACAGGCCATTCTGGTTTCTAGGGCCTCTCCCTGTACAGGACCCCCTGGTTAGCTCACTCCTTGTACAGGGCTCCCTGACTCTGCTGTACCCATGTACAGGACTCTCCACCTGGCATAATTCTGCCCATCGTACAGCTCTCCTCTTGTACAAAGTTCCCTCACTCAGTTCTCCTCTGTCCAGGGCTCACCCCCGGTACAATTATAGCCATTATACTGCATCTCTCTGTCTCTACAAGACTTTACTCCCCTTTGGACAGGGATCCCTTTCTTGCACAATGCTGCCCACTCTGCAGACCTCCCTCTATACTGGGTTCCATATTCTGAATCCCCAATAAAGCTGCTCCCTGTAAAGTGCTCCCCCTGTGCATGACTTCCACTGTGCATGCTATTTGCAGACGATCTACTCCTACTTTCTCCCCTTCATTCCCCCCCTTTGTGTATGCTCTCCCTTCTTGCTCCCCTATAGGATTTCTATCCCTGGGCTGAGGCTCGTTCTTAGAGTCCTCCTAAGAGAACTACACTTGCCACTCTGTCCCACAGGTCTGCTCTGCACAGGACCACACCATCTCCCTGCCCACCTCCTGCAGAACTCCCACTGTATCAGCCCACTTACCCCACATTCCTTAGTAGAGTTGGGAAAGTCAGAAGGAGAAACGCTGAAAGAAGACTAATTCCACCCTGCCTGTCGCCTCCGGTCCCTGTTCTGGGATAAACCTCTGTCCTCTTCCTGCACCTGGGACCATCCCAAGCAAACTCCAGCACTCTGGCCCCAACTATACTCCTCCAGTGGGGTGTCCCACTGGAGCCGCAGCCCAGACACCCTATGTTTTCAGAGGGGGAAGGGCTGTCACAGAAATTCATGCACTCTGTGGTTCTGGGCAGGTTTAGGGGGCAAGATCAGCCCCCCCAAACATCACTGTGGGATTAGCTAGCTCTGTGTTTAGCCATCTCAGCGTCCCTGGCCCCCAAGCCAAGGTGGAAGGGGGAGACCTTCAGCTCTCTCCCTTCCACAGACCTTGCCTCTCCCCACCAGATCAGCTCTAAACATGGCTAACCAGTCACACTGCCCCCTGGGAGGAGCAGTTCTCTCTCTTTCCCCAGCACTGATAGACTCTGGCAAGCAGTGTCTGCTGGGAGTTGTAGTCCCCAATATTCAAGACTGTTTGCTTTTAAACAACCTCTGCATTACACATAGAATGTTTTCAAGCACTCCACGCTCAGGATGGTCTCCATAGGCTAACACTGAATTTTACAGCTGTCATAACTTAAAAACTACTTACTGGATTTACAAAAAGTAAACCAAGGGTACACCCCACCAGACTCCTTGAATTTTCCAAAAGATCTACACCTCCTCCCAACCAACAAAAAACCTCTTTACCCTGCCGAGATTGAGACTGTCTAACTTTTGAAAAAACAGGCTTTCAAAGTGCAGTTTTCAAACTGCGATCTAAGCTGTTATCCAACTGACTCAGCTGAAATTTGGACAGTATAAACCGCTTACTCCAGTGTTCTTTTACCACAAATGTCATGATCCTAACTTTAATCATGCCAATTGTATAGCAAATAGACTGCTGGGGCTTTATAATGAAGGGATACACCTTAAGTAATAATGTGTAGAGTTACTGCAGGCAACATTACAACTTGCACCCCCTCCTGCCTCTGCAGCGGGATTTTGCCTTGAGCATCCCAAAGTTTTACAAGTACAAATGAATCCAACAGTATTCACGCAACTGACACAATAACTTGTAAATCCCAAATTACAGCTGGTGCAGCATGTCCCGCTTTCCAAGCAGAAGAAGTGCTAGGACTCTCTGAAAGGTCCTTGGGTACCTGAGATAGGTGGTGTTACGGTAGGTGGTTTATGAACAGGAAAGGTGGGATTCAGGAAAGTCAGATGAAACATAATTTCTGGAATTATTGCAGAGTGAGGCAGCGGATGTATTGTGTGTGGTGCTCCCACAAAACACAACACAAGCAGCAAGAAAAGTATTCCATTTAGCTTGCAATCTTCAGACCATGACCGGTTAAAGCAATACCATTAGCACTGTACAAGTGGCATCAGCAAGGAAAGATTTCTTCACTACCACAATAGCATCTACAAAGTGCCGTCCAGCGGAGCTCTTCCGGGTGGTGAATAGCCTGCTAAATCCTGATTGTCTCCATCTGGAGTTAATCATTAGTTGCATGCTGTGATGAATTTGCCACCTACTTTTCAGATAAAGTAGCTCATATTGGGCTCGACTTGGGAACTGCTGGTTTGGATGCTTAGATTGGCTTCAATCGCTTTCGCCCACCAATGCAGTGGGTGTGCTTGGGAGTGATGTGAACAACCAGTTGTGAATTAGATCTATGCCTGTCCTGGCTGGTGAAAGCTACTTGGGAGACTTTGGGGCCATTGCTGGTTGGGGTCATCAATGCCTCCCTTTGGGAGGGCAGGGCAGGGCACCTGACTGACTCAAAACTGGAATTGTCCAGCCCCTGCTGAAAAAAACCATCTCTTGATGTTGACTTCTCTTCAGGCTACTGTCCTGTCTCTACTCTTCCTTTTTTAGGGAAGGTTATTGAATGGATGGTTGCCTCACAGCTTCAGGCACACCTCAATATTGAGCCTGCAAGAGCCAGTGTGGTGTAGTGGATAAGATGCTAGACTTGGCCCTGGGAAGCCGGGATTTGAATTCCTCCCTAGCCATGAACTCACTAGGTGGTCTTGGGCAAGTCACAACCTCTCAGCCTCGGTTCTCCATCTGTCAAATGGGAGCGTGTGTGTGTGTCTCTGTCTGTCTCCCCCTGTGTTCCCCTTGCCCTTGTCCATCTTAGATTGTAAGTTCACTGGGCAGGGACCTGTCTTCTAAAATCTGTGACTGTAAAGTGCTGCGTACACCTAGTAGTGCTATAGAAATGATAAGTAGTAGTAGTAGTAATCCTATTGGATTCCTGAACCCATGTCAGTCAGAATTTCGTCCTCAGCATGGCACTGAGACTGTACTTGTGGCCTTGGTTGATGACCTCCATTTGTCAATCAATAAGGGAAATTGTACCCTGTTGATTTTGTTAGATCTTTCTGCGGCTTTTGATACAGTTGATCATGGGGTGTTGTTGACACAGCTGCATGGCCTGGCAGGGGCTCATTGGACTGCTTGAGTGGTTCCACTCATTCCTAGCTAGGAGAACCCAAAGGGTGGTGATGGAGAGTGGCTCTTCATACCGTCAAGAGCTCCCTTGGGGGCTTCTGCAGGGTTCCATCTTGTCCCCATTCCTGTTCAATGTGTAACTGAAGCCCATAGGTGAGGTTGTATGGAGATTTGGAGTAAAGTGTCATCAGTATGCTGATGATACCCAACTCTCTCTCTTTTTCATCTGACTCAGGTCCTGCAGTCTCAGTGTTTCCCAGTGCCTGGCTGCCATTGGGGACTGGATGCGGGCGAGCTGATTAACGTTGAATCCAGATAAGACCAAAGTAATGATGGTTGGGCAGCCATGTGACCTGGGAGGCATAGGAACCCCTATTATTCATGGAGTGCAGCCTCCTTTGGTCACTCACATTTGCAGCCTGGATCCATTGCTGCGTCAGGATTGTCAGGTTGCAGCCGTGATCAGGAGTGCTTTTCTCCAATTACATCTGGTGAGAAGGCTGTGACCTGTGTTATCAAATTTGGCCACCACTGTCCATGTCGTTGTAACCTTGAGGCTAGACTACTGCAATGCGCTCTACGTGGGGCCTGCTCAGAAACTGCAGTTGGTGCAGAACGCAGCAGCCCATCTTCTATTGGAGGTGGGTCACCAACAGCACATTTCACCTGTGCTTCAGCATCTGCACTGGCTGCCAATAGCTTTCAGGGCGCAATTCAAGGTGCCAGTTTTGGCCTATAAAGCTGTAAATGGCTTGGGCTCCAGGTATCTAAAAGACTTTCTCCTCCCTCATGTCCTGTCGTAGCCTCTGAGGGCAGACGGGAATGCCCTCTTTCAGGTACCATCTGCCTATGAAGTATTTACAGCTAGGGCATGCAGAGAGACATTCTTAATGGCTGCCCCATTCCCTCAGAGGTTAATTTAAGCCTGAGCCTGTTCATCTTCTGGAAATGTTGTAAGACCTTTTTATTTGGCCAGGCATTTGGCAGGCAGGGATATAGTTGGGTGGAGGTTAGAGGAAGGGTTGGGGACTTTTAGATGTTTTTATTGATTGTAAGCCACCTTGAGTCTTGATGGGAAAGGTGGCATATTAATTAAAATTAAATAAATAAATAAATAAAGTAAGTAAGTAAGTATAAGATGCGGCATACCTGGCTTGGTTGCAGCACATGTGAAAAGGATCTAGGGATTGTGGTTGATCACAAACTGAATATGAGTCGACAATATGATGCAGCTGCAAAACAGGCTAATGCAATTTTAGGCTGCATTAAGAGGAATATTGTCTCCAAGTCAGCAGAGGTAATCATTTATTTATTTATTCATTTATTTATTTAAATTTCTACCCTACCCTTCCCTAAAGCTTAAGGCAGTTTACAGCATTAAAAAACACAAAATACATTACGATCCCTTAAAAAACTCCACCCTCGCCCCTAAACCCACCCACCTCAGCTCCGATCTCTGCCTGCAAAACGCTTTGCTAAAAAGAAAGGTAAGAATTAGGAGTTTTGTGGCACAGCAGCCTAACAGGCTATAACGTGCAAAACGCATGGGTCGAAGAAAACATCTCCAGGGTCCGTATAGGGACACCGTCAGTACAGTGAAAGGAGAAACAAAAAAATCTGGAGGGAAAACACAGGACACTAGATAGAGAAAACACATCTTTTGAGCACCACAAAGTTTCCCACGTGAAAAGCAGTACGACAGTAGACAAGCATACATAAGCACAACAGACAGGGCAGGGCAGGGCAGGGCAGTAGAGTTTAGAACAGGTAAAACCATTGAATGGCTTTTAGAAAAACAAAGAGGCCTGAGAGGTATACATCATCCTCTAAAAAGGTAGTCAACGTGACCAGTTCCCCAATGTCTTGTTCACTTCGGAGGAAGGCTTGATGCTCAGCAGAAAAATATGAACAGTGCAGCAACATATGGTCCAAAGGCAAATTCGCAGTGCTGTGTACATAAGCATCGAGACGGACCCCGCCCCTCAGTGCATGAGGTAACCATGCCCAATGCGCAGGTGATTCCAGACCACCTCCTTACAATGATTCTGGCAAGAAACTATTCCCCAGACAAAGAATAGGTTTGATCTTGGAAAGCTTGTCGTCAGTGAGCTCTTGTCACTGAGATGCCAGCGTGCACAGAACCGGGACCCGACCAACCAAGAAGAAAGATTTTACACTGCTTCTAGAATATGCTCAGGCTCTGACGGACCTTTCGGGGGGAAGGGAGTTCTACTGGGTTAGCAACCTAAACACCTCTCGGCGGACAAGATTGGACTAGACTAGCAGGTGTAGACTAGCAGGTGGTACCCACAGGAGAGTGAATTCAGCTCTGCATTATGGGTTATATCGGAACCAACTCAAAAATCCCCAAATTTGGAGGTAGCGTGAATATAGAATCCTGAAATTAAAATCTACATTAATTGTCAGTTTTTTAAGCAAAATGGATTTGAAGCTATGTTTAAGCATGAAAACTCTCAGAATAATTTGATATCTAGATGGGTACCAAATTAAATGGCTTTTACAAATTTTATTTAATTTTATTTCAGGAACAGAGAACCCCACCACAATCAACCCAGGTGCACCACACCAACTCACCAGGGGAACTGGCCAGAAAACACTGTGACAACACAGCAGAAAAGATGAAGGGGAGTGGGATGGCCAGTGTCGCCAAGAGCTGCTCTCCGGTGAATGATGATTTGTGGGCCTGCAATTGTCTCCAGGAGGTGGTTTCAAGCAATGATTAGATTTAAACTTTGAAAGTATATTGATGCATTTTTGTTCAGAAGCTGGGTCTTGTGTTGATTTTTGGTCATCTAAGGGAAAGTGGGGGCGTGGAATCAGTGGGGGGATGGGCAGGGGGCACTCATTTCATAAGTGGGGTCCTGGAATGTGGCGTTGTGCTTTGAGCGGAAGGAAGGCGAGCACCTGAGCATTTGGAGGGGACGCCACCAGAGGGGGAAAGGAGGGAGGAGAATTTTTTTGTTGTAGTATAGCCTCTCTCTCTCTTTAAAGGCGTCTGCTTAGGCCCATTTCCAGGCTCATTAAAGAAGCATGTGGTGAGGAAGTGATGAGGAGGGTACAGTGGGGAAGGAATGCAAATTGGGGATTTAGGTTACATTCCTTGAACATGTAGCGCGCAGGCATAGAGGCAAGATGGTGCTGCACAGGAGTAGCAACCAAGAGTTGCCACATGGGCTTATGCTTCAACATGTCACCATGAAACCAGCACCAATTCCTGCCCTGGCAGCACTGGATATCCAGACACTGCCGGGGATCGTCATCTAGAAGGAACAACTTGCAGTATTCCATGCTTTGCAAGTGGACCAGAGACTGATGAGACACAACTTTTGCAGACCATAGCAATTGTAAATGCCAGAGCTGAAAGGGACCTCGAGAGTAATCTAGTCCAATTCCCTGCTTAGATACAGGATGTGACGACTGTCACTACAGCATCCTGACATATGGTCTCCAGGAGAGAGAGAGTTGGTTTGAAGAGACAGAGAGCCCATGACTTCCCTAGGCAACTTGTTCCATTGCCAAACAGCTCTTCCTGTTAGAAGTTTTTCCCGATACCTAACTGAAATCTACCTTCCTGTAATTTAAGCCCATTATTTCTAATCCTGCTCTCCATAGCAATGAAGAATGGTTCCTTGCCATCTTTTTGGTGGTAGCCCTTTAAATATTTGAAGACTGCTATTATGTGCCCCCTTAACATTCTCTTTGCTGGACTAAACAACATACTGATTCCTTCAACCCTCTCCCTCATATGACTTGCTTTCCAAACCTCTTATTATCTTTGTCACCCTTCTCTGAACCCGCTCCAGTTCGTCACCCCAGACTAGACATAATACTCCAGGTGAGGTCTGACCAGTGCTTAAGAGTTTTCTTATTCCATTAAAGTGCTGCTTTCTTCTCTTCCATTTTTCAGTCATTCATTTTCTCCCAATGCTTTAGAGGCTCAGGGAGATCAGTGTGGCAAGGTCCAGGGTGGGGTGGGGGCACAGTAGCCACCTGCCATTTCTCTGAGCTGACACATTGACGGTTGTTCCTCCTGCTCTTAGGGGCCATAGATATTTTTCTGTCTGCTGCTTGATTTTTGGGGTTCTCTCTGACAACTTATTAGAATTGCTGCTATCTGCACTTACCCTTTGCCACATCGGGTGCGTCTGCTGAGCTGACACATTGCGGATTAATTCCTGGAGACCTCCTGCAATCCTGCATACAGATTACTTCTCCTTTCTGTTGCCTGGAGCTTTGGACTTCTCTCTGACAATTTATTAGAACAGGCTTTGATCATATTTGGTTATATGATCTGCACCCACACTTTACCAGCCCGGGCCTGCTCTTGGGAGGAGAGGCAGATATATGGCTTCTGTCTGATGTCACTAGTTTTGGAGTTCTAATAAACTGTCACAGAGAACCACCCGTACTCTGCTGACGTCCCTTGCCTTCCTGCTGAACAGACACATTTAGGGTTCTTCCTGGGGGCCTGCCATTTGGGGACATATATTACTGCCAGTTGAGCTAATCTAATAAAATCAATCTACATTCCACCGCACCACGAGCAGCAAGCGATAGTGTACGGAGCAAGTTTCAGAAGATAATACCAGCAGCACGGGCACTGTTGAGGAGTCACACCATCCCCCACACATACCTGCATCAGCAGCTCCACAACCTAAACAATCATGTTTTGGCCGTCTTGTGAAGCTCCAAATACTGGAACTCACTGAGTCCATCAAACTTCATTTTTCACCTAAAAGTGAACCCTCATCCACCCTCCCTGCTGTTACTGACTGTACTTCCGGTGCTACTATTCAATCATGCTGTAACCTAGCCACCTCTAGCACAGATTTTACTTCAGCCTCTTCTCCTGGTGCCACCACCTACATTAACAGCTGCTGCTGCTACCACCAGCCAGGGACACTAACATTCCTCCCGCCTCTGCTTGGTGAGTCACTAGCAGAATGCTGCAACCACCCCCACTAGCTCAGTGAAGTTACCACCACTAGCTCAGTGAAGATAACAAATACGTACAAATGTTACTCCGTCGGCTACTTACATGGGAGCTAAGATTCTGGGAAATGTTACCAATGAGATTGCATCTTCTTTATGGGATCATTTCATCTTAGCACTGGATGATTTAAAAACAGCTGTTTGTTCCCTTTGCATGGCTAGAATTAACCATGGGCAGAACAGGCATCATCTAACAACATCTGGCCTACTTAACTATCTCTGACAATGTCACTTCGATTTAATTTCTAACGTATCTCTTCTGGAAAGTCATCATGCAGGCTAGGTTACCTGAGTGAGCCACAGAGTAATGTCCTCCTCCTCTGCTTCCTTCGTGGCAGAGAATCGGATATCCTCACCATGTTCCTCCAGAATGTCCACTCCTAGCCCACAGAGGCAATCCTCTTCCCCAGCAGGACAAAAGTCAATACTGAGAGAAAACAACCATTGGTCAGAATTTTCTTGTTGCCAAAAGAAAATATAATTTTTTAAAAAAATAATAATTAAAAATCAGCAAAACAACTGGCAAGATTATTCTTGTCAACCAGCCTCTTTCTATGATGGGAGATGTAGGTTTCAGACACCTGCTTCAACACTCCCTCACAAAATGATGATCTCGTCCTAGCTTGGAATGCCTTGCCAGAGGAGACCATTGATCGGGTGGCTCCCAGGTGTCTGCTGCCACCGCTTCACCACCATAGGACCCCTTGGTTTACTGAGGTGTATAAAGCAGGAGGGGCAGTGTCTAGAGCAATGCTGGCACTGCTCTCATCCTGAATCCGATTAGCTACGGCATCGGGCCCATTTGCGGTTCTATGCTGTGGCCGTGAGGATGACAAAGAAGGAATTCATCAAATAACTTACTAAATTGGTCTATTTTTAGCAGTTGTCTTTCCATTTCTACCCAAATAGGTTCCTTCACAGATTCACACCAGAGCTTTATTCCTTTTTGTACTGAGACCCACTGGTAGAACTTAAAATTTGGTAAGTTGAGACCTCCCTTATCTACTGAAGTCAGCATGACTGTTCTCCTTATTCTTGGTTTATTTTATTTCCATATAATATTATTTATAATTTTGTTTAGTGTATCACTAAACTCCTTAGGGATTTGAATGGGTAGTGCCATAATTGTATATAGCAGTTTCAGTAATATAATCGTTCTAACCAGATTTATTTACCCCATCCAGGAACACCCTAGCGTCATCTATCAGTCTCTATATTTCTTCTATCAAGGGTAAGTAGTTGCTTTTATACATGTGTGTGATATTCTTTGTTAATACCCAAATATTTTAAGTGTAAGTTATTAATTTGAACTGGAGTAATCTTTTCAATCTCTGCTTTAGAGAGGCCTTGTTCATTGAGTAAGAATATTTGTGACTTCGCTATGTTAACCTTATAGCTGGACAGGCTGTCAAACTGTTCCAATAGTTTTATGGTAGCTGGGACTGATGGTTGGAAATTTGATAAAAACAACATTGTATCATCTGCGTACAATGCAATTTTAACTTGTTGACCATCAAATTGTATCCCATTGATCATTGTACTTTGTTTTATTGCCAGCGCTAGTGGTTCAAGACCAATGTTGAATAATAATGGTGATAGGGAGCACCCCTGTCTTGTGCCTCTCTGCAAGCTAAATTTATTGGTTAGCTCTCCATTAACAATAAGTTTTGAATTGGGATTTTTATAAATTATTTTTACCTATTCTAAAAACCTTCCTATTATGCCCATTTGTTCCATTGTTTTTTATTAAAAATTGGTATTCAAGGCGATCAAAGACCTTGTCTGCATCTAGGGATATTATGGCCACTGTTGTATTGTCTTTCTTTATTTTATACATGACATTGATCACTTTCCTAATATTGTCTATGTCCATTCTTCCTGTAATAAAGTCTGATTGGTCAGGGGATATCAATTCTTTAATACAGTTTTTCAATCTAGTAGCCATAATTTTTGTGAATATTTTAAAATCCTCATTAAGTAAAGAGATTAGTCGATAGCCTGAGCATTCCTCCAAGTTTTTTCCTAACTTGGGACATAGGTAGTGGTGTGCACCAGGCCCCCATGTCATTTTTGTTTTTTGTTTTTGTTTTCCTTATTCAAAAATGTCATTTTTGTTATCGTTTTTGTTTTCATTGTCATTATTTTTACCATTTTTTGTATCATTTTTATATCGTTTTCATTAATGGTATCAATATCGGTATTGTTTGTTATTGGTATCAATATTTGTTATTATTGATATTGATACCTTGGGACTGTGGGGCTTGTTTGCCTGACCCCCTTGAACTATCTGATAGCCCTCCTCCCATTCCACAAGGAGGAGGGGGGAGCCAGAAGTCCCTCCCTGCTTGGAGTGTCAGCTGCAGGGAAATTGAAAAGCTGTCAGAGACCCGGCGCCACCGAAGCCAGTAGCAGCAGCAGCAAACAGCGTGTGGAGGAAGGGCTCCCCTGGGGTTTGTTGTACCCCTACCCCTTCCCTTGACTGCCTTGGGACTGTGGGGCTTGTTTGCCTGGCCCCCTTGAACTATCTGATAGCCCTCCTCCCATTCCACAAGGAGGAGGGGGGCAGAAGTCCCTGCTTGGAGTGTCAGCTGCAGGGAGATTGAAAAGCTGCCAGAGACCCGGTGCTGCCAAAGGCACACACCACAGGCCGCATGCCTAAGGGCCACAAGACAAAGGGTGTGGCCCTTATGGAGGCCCTTAAGGAGACCTGGGGAGCCTGATCCAGTTCTACTGTTGGTTTTTGTGTAGTTGTATTGCGTTGGGGGGTGGGGTTGTTTTTTATAAGTGGGTGTGGAAAGGGTACCTCCTTTTAATTCAGTATTTCCCCTGAATGTTATGGTTCTGTGTAGAGGAGAACTCTATTTTAAATATATCAGGGGCAGGAGGTGCTAATATTTGTGCTGTAAAGGGGTTTGGGTAGGATGGGGGATGTTTATTGTGAAGGGGAAGGGCAACTGGAATGGGGTGGGGGGAATAGGGCCACTCCGCTTGATGAGAGGAAGGGGGTGACCCTAGGGGTTGGGGGGTGGAGCTTCCCCGTGAGAGG
>QEPC01011684.1:19093-30352 GCA_003113815.1 Sphenodon punctatus
TCCATGCTTTTAATTATCTCTAGGAAAGACTACTGCAATGCGCTCTATGTGGGGCTACCTATGGTGATGGCTCGGAAGCTGCAGCTGGTGCAAAATGCAGCAGCCCAGCTCCTGGTGTGGTTGGGCCGCCGGGAGCACATTACACCAGTGCTCCAATCTCTGCACTGGCTGCCAATAGTCTTCCGGGCTATAAAGTCTTACACGGTCTGGTTCCTGATTATTTGTGAGACCACCTCACCCCCCAGGCTTTAGATTGGCCCCTGTGGTCATCTGGGGTGCATTGTTGGAGGTCCCCCGGGTTCTCCGGGGGGCCACACAGGATAGGGCATTCTCAGGGATCGGGGAGGGGGCAAGGCTGCACAACGTGCAGCCGCACAGCCCTGCCCCCCCATCGTGCTGACTCGGCCGCCCTGGGGGAGACAGGCAGGATCCCATACCACAGTCGGAACCATGATCCGGGATGGGCCAAAGGTAACAGATGTTACTTTTGACCCATCCCTGTTCATGGCCAAGCTAACCACGGTTCTGGACCTGTGGCCAGCCGTAAGTCCAGAACCATGGTTAGCATTGACCCCCCACCAGAGATTCACTGTGGTGAACATCTGGCAGGGGTCAACTAGACGTTACGGCAATCACAGCCACCATCCTGAATCTACTGTGCTTTGGGGTGATTGACTGTGATCACATAACATCTGAAATTACCCACTGGTGGGAATGCCAAAATATAAAAAGTTTCTGCCAGAAAGTGTGTGAAAAAATAGAACGAAGTACTAAATTGACAATACCATTCACATCACAACTGACTTTGCTGGGTGTGTATGGCCAAAAGAACTGGGCATTTAAAAAAAAAAAAAAAGCTTAAATAAATAAAAATGAAATGTCCCTGCATGTAAAGCAATGATTCTGGCAGTCATACACTCGATAGTTCAAAAGTGGAACTCTGGATGAACCCACGTTAACGGGCTGGATACAGAGACTTTGGTATGTTCTGACAATGGGTGGGAAGGATAGCGGCAGCTGGACTACATGACAACTTAGAAGAATTTTATCTAACATGGAACACAAGTTGGATTCTGATTATGAAGAAAATGGATGTGGAAAAGCAGGAACACTCCATAAACCTACATTCGATATGTTTTAATAAAAAGAATGGACTGCCCCATACAAGAAGTAGACGCTCACCAATACCAATTCTTCTGTTTTTTATGTTGGTTTCTCTGCACAGTTTTGGTTTGATTATGGAGTTTGCTTGTTTGTTTTTTCCTTTGTTTTTTAGACCGTGTATTTATGTGCAACTTCATGTTTGTAACAATATGAATTTCAATAATAATTTGGTATGTTGTAAATGGAAGATGATGCTTGAAATTTGAATAAAAAAACTTTAAAATAAATACAAAGCCACCAAAAATCAAATATCAGTGAGGAAACATAGGCAGTCAAGATTTCCTTCGTTGTCAAATATCAAACCCCACCAACAGGAAGAGGCTTTTTCAAACTAACAGCACTTGGCACTCAATGACAGTGGAATAAGCCTAAGGAAAGCTTTCAGCAAAGTTTTTCTTGCATTCCTGGACCAGTTCCTACATGGAGAACATAATCAGTGTCAAAATATAGGATTGGGGAATCCCCCAGTGGTTACTCTATACAACAACTGACTTTTCATAGTCCAAAATCACCATGAAATTCATTCCCCTTAAGGCTGATGTACCTAGAATTGTCCTCCTTCAAATTGCATCTGTCTGGAACAGCCTTTATATGACCTTTAACTGCACAATTGCTCATCCCACAGCTACTCAAAGGAGAAATTTCTGGGTATAAAGCTACCCAAATTAGTTAATTTATGGCCTCAAAGAACTTTAGCCACTGGACTCCATCCCAAACCCCTGCACACAGCAATTATACGTGCACGTGGCTTGCGCACGGGTCATAGTCCTGCCTGTATGAGTGTGCATGCAATTCACATGTGGAATGCACACACAATGCATGAATGTTGTTTGCATGGCATGTGGTGTTTGGGATCGAGCCCATTATGTCTAATCAGGAATGGGGAATCTCAGGCCCGTGGGCCAAATGTGTTTTTATTTGACCCCTTTGCAGCTACTAGATCTAGCCCCTCAATACAGTTCCTATCCTCAAGCACTGAGACGCTGGGTGTTTTCAAACATGATGCTACCACGAGTGGCCACGCTTACCCCAGCATGGCCACCCATGTTAGTGTCATGTTTCTTCCCACCCGCCAGATGTTTGCTGCTGGCAGGAACAAACATGGCAGGATTAACTCCAGGCTGAGCACTGGGCTCCCTGGAAACCATCTGCTAACTATGTTAGAGCAGAGCGGGCCATCACATCTGATGGTCCACTCTACCTAATCCTGGCCGGTGGCTGGAGCTTTTCTTGGCAGGTGTGGTGGTCTCATAGGTTGCTGCATCCACCCGCTAGGGAAGGATCAGGCTGTGATGCGCTGAGCAGCGCAGGAGGTAAGGCCAAGCAGACCATGTCCACATGTCCCCCGATCCTGTCCCTGCCCCCTCCCCAGCCCTGGATGCCATCACTTTTGTTCAGCAGTGGGGCCAGGCTCTCACCCTGGGCAGGATCAAAGGGTGGCAGTACTCAGCACCATCAGATATGAAAATACCCACTGAGTTCATGGAAAGGAAACAGATGATGGCATGCACACAAGGAAAGGGAATTGATCCATAGCAGAGATCTATGATCTGGACCTTTCTCCACCCCAAATGCACCCTTGCCCACAATTTCTATGTGGCCCTCGGAGCTTGTACTAATGTTCAAAATGGTCCCTGGGAGGGAAAAGGTTCTTCACCACTGGCCTACATTATACAAAACTAGAGTTGGCTAATAACAAAGACACTCATAATTGGCACTCTTTATTCCTTTTGTCTAGACCATCTGGACATTTTTTCCATTGCTTTACCATGTCTACAATGGTAAGACTTTTAAAGTTCAGCAAAAATTAAACCTTATACACCTAACACAATTTTGCTGTACTGACGTGCAAAATACTCCCTGAAACCATTTAAGTGTATCTGTTGAAGACTATGTGCAGTTTAAGAATAACTTCTCAAGTTTACAGGATCTAGTCAAGCATTTCCCATTATAATGTCCCTCAAAAGGCACCTAACCAGAGTAGATGTGGAAGGAAAGGAAGCCAGCCTTGGAGCTGAAGCCTTCTGGAAACAGCACAGACAGAGCTGTTCCAGTTGAGCTGGGCACCAATGTTTGAATGAATGATAGTAAATACCCTCTACAAAATCAGCGTTGTCATGGCAGAGGATAAAGGTTCTCCATTTCCTTCAAAGGAATCTGAATGGTAAATCTTGCTGTGGGACAAATTCTGCAATCCGTTACATGGCTGTAAATTCAGAGTAACTCTATAAGAATATAAACATTACAGATCAGTTCTAACCAATCCATGCATTATTTTCTAGAATAATTGTCTCCTTTGCGGAGTAGATTTTAGATTTCCACCACTAGCTCTCTGAAGGATTTAGTGAAATAATTTATGCAAAATAAATGAGAAAATTAAAAGGTCAGTCAGGGCACCTGAGTTACAGGAGGGGATATTTTCCCCGAGACCATCTTTAAATCTCAAGGTATCAAAAATGCTTAGAGAGTTCCCACAACATTCAATAACAAACAACAACTGAGCTGGAAATCCTCAGAGGCTTGCAGCAAAGCAACTGCTGGAATATTTGTGGTTTAACTAAAAAGTGTTTGGTAAATAGATAGAACATCAAAACATGTAAGGCTATAAAAAGTCATTTTTAAAATTCCTCTCACATTCCTTTAACTCTAGTATACGGCAACCATACAAACCAGAATAAATTCAAAGTTTGTAATTAACTGAAAAGTATTCTGCTAATTAATCTGGTAGTAACAACTAGGACTGAAATGGGTACTAAATTTAGTACCCACAGGTAATCCCCACTTTTTTCGAGTACAACATTGGGTACTCGATGGGTTACCTTGGTACTCATTAAGTACTCACCCAGATCCCTGAAAAATCAAGTACTTCCAGTAACAATTTTTCTTTTTCTGATTCCTAATCAGTATATTGGTATTCCAATTGGTATACTGAGTTGGAAAAGTCAAAAACTCAACACAAAATTGTGAATAGAAATAGTTTTCCAGGACCAGAAGTTGCCTAGAAATTGTCAGAACTTGACAGCAACCCAATAAATTGATGTTTGGAGTCAGTGTATCAACAAAATGTTAATAAATTGGTACTGGAAGTTGACATTCCAGGTTCAGAGGTCAACATTGGGGGACATCAGGTACTCAGTCAGGTATCAAATAGTACCTAATTGTTACCAGGCCAAGTTGAGTACAAGACATTTGACGGGTTACTTGTTTTTGTGGGTACTCTCTTTCAGTTCTAGTCACAACCAGGACCACCCATAAATACAAATATTGGTAAGCAGGCCTTGTATTCTTGATGCTTAATCTTCATCTTGTATGTATGCAGCTGGACAAAGAAACCATGTCCTTCAACTTATTAATTAATCATTATTTTCACATCTCCCCCACCCACCCTTATTGCTTCGCCTTCCCTCTTCTCTTTCCCTCACTTCTCCCCATCCTCCATTTCTCCAGCTTTCCTTGATGAAATCACTAGGGATGTGCGAACAGAACGCAGTTTGGATATTCAGCCATTGGGTTCAAAAAACAGTTCGGGTTTGGTCATTCGGTTCGGGAACTGAGTTCGGGTTTGGTCATTCGGTTCAGCGGAGTTCAGTTCGGCTGAACATTCAGAAATCAGTACTGGTACCGATTTTGAAGATTTTATTTTCGGTATCAGTATCATTTAGCCCTGAGACGCTTACATTTGTTATTTTTATGTCTTGTTTTATTGTTAATGTTTGTTTTTTAAAAACTTATTATAAAAGTTACATCTGTTACCAGCTGAGTTTGATCTGTACAATCTTTTACCCCTCTGTGCTGCTTCTGGCAGGTGGCAGAATCTCATTGTATGTATATACAGTAGGGATGTGCGAACAGAACTGAGTTTGGAAATTCGGTTGGGTTCGGTTTGAAAATCGAGTTCGGTTCAAAAGTTCAGTTCGGTCGACCGAACTATTCAAGTTCAGTCCAAACTTCCGAACCGCGTTCGCACATTCCTAATATACAGCTTGTCAGATTCCTACCTGACATATGCAGCATATTAGCCCCAAGATGTGCCAGCAGGGTCTCAACTTGCAGACAGCCCCCCAGGAGGACTGCTGGGGATCACATCAATAATGGGGGACATTGGTGGCCCTGGAGGAACATCATGTCTCCAAAAATCAGGCCTGTGGAGTTTGGGGTGTGGTGATGGGCTCTGGCTGCTGCTGCATGCTTCCACTCCACTGGCATGGTCCCTACCACCTCTGCCACGTGCCCCATTGCCTGCCTTACGGGAAGCAGACCTGCCTCTCCTATTTCCCTTCTCCATGTCTTCCAACCCAAAGAATGCACACAAAGATTTTATATATATATATATATATATAAAAAAAATTAGTTATATCATTAATTATATAATTATATATTATATATAATTATATAATATTATATATCATTATATATATTATATAATTATATAAATATGTTAATTATATAATTAATCATAATGTAATCAATTAATTATATATATACAATTATATATATAAAATATAATCTATAATTTTAAAATATATATAATTTTTATTAAATTTTGTATCATTCATATATATATATATACACACACACACAAAAAAAAATCTAACTGCTATTAACTATTCTAAAACCTATGGAACTAAATGGAATATCTAATAACTACAAAGGCCTAGTCCCACAAACACACTATAAAACTGAATCACTACACACTCTCTATATCTATCTCTATAACTAAGCTAACTCCTACATCTATCTATCTATCTATACACACACAGGGATGGGGGTGCGAATACAGACAGCTCACAACAAACAACACAGGGAGGGGTAAAAAACTGAAATGAAACCTAAATCAAGCTAATGCTACTCTAAATAAATCCCAAAACAGGGGAAGGGAATCAGGGATGGAATATATAGTGGGAGGAGGGGGAGGATTCAATGGAGAGTAGGGATAACACAGGGAGGGGTAAAAAATAAAAATAACGCCTAAATCTATCTAATCTAATCTAAATAAATGATACTAGGGATGTAAACGTGTGGGATGGGTGAAAGAGGAGGCAGATGGCAATGGATTGGGAGGTACACAAACCGCTAGGAGAGGGAGACTTCTGAAAACACCTGCTGACAGGATCAGTGGCTAGCTCAGAAGGTGTTGGAAGGGGGGAGGGTAATGACTTTTGTTACTTGCTGCGCCCGCCTTACCACAAGCCCCGTTGACTCTGTGCAGCCTAGTCACCCCTTCCTCCATGTCCAATTGCAGACTGCCAAGCCAGTAGTCTGAGGAGAAAAGGGATGGTGATTGGACAAGCTGGCTGTTACTCCAAGCGTCTCCACCCCTGGTGCCAGGAAGTCTGCTCCTCAGCTGCCTCCCCCTCCCTGGGCCTTCCATTCATGTTTTTTCCGCCCGAACTCATCTGAACGCGACTGAACTGTTTGGTCATTTCAAGTTCGGATTGAGTTCAGTTTGGGTTCGTTTCGGATGCTCAGTTCGGTTGTCCGAACGGACTGAGTTCAGTACGAACCGTGTTCGCACATCCCTAGAAATCACCCCCCTCCTCTCCTCATCCAACCTGCCCACCTAACCCCTTGACCTTAGCACTTCTCACCACCTAATTACTATTGGCCCCACTATTGCATCCTCTCCATTGCATATCAATCTCTCCCTCTTTACTACCTCCTTCCCCTCCACTTTCAAGCATGCCCCTATCCTTAAAAAGCCCACTCTTGACCCTTCTGCCACCTCCAGCTAACACCCCCATCGACTCCTTCCCTATGCTTCAAAAAACCTGGAATAAGTTGTCTAAACTTGCTGTCCTGTTGCATCACTCCATGCTAAGTTGAAATGCTCTCATACAGGAGATGTGATTTTTTCGGCAATTTTTTCCAGAATGTTTGTAACAGAAGGAGCAACAACGACACACTAGCTTTATTGAGCTTGTGGCAGGAGTAATGCTTGCAGCCATTCAGCCAGCAAACGAAGAAGAGGCAGGACAAGGAGTAGTGATGCTGGTGCGGCTGAGGTCAGCGGTAGCAGCAGCTGGTGTTATGTGAGTGGTGGCACCAGGAGCAGTGGCTGAAGAGAAATGTGGGCTGGTGGTGGTCACAGCACAACTGAGAGCAACACTAGAAGCATCAGTAACAGTAGGAGATTTGTATGAGGTTCAGTTTTAGGTGGGAAATGAAGCTTAAAGGAAGCAGATACTAGATATCCCAGTATCTTAAGCCCCACAACTAGGGCTCCCACTCATTCCGTATTATAAGGAACCGTACTGTATTGAATATTAAAATGTAATGTTCTGTTTGAAGTTAATACAGAATGCTGTTTGTTCCTTATTTTGATAAATGTCTTGTTCCCACACTGCAGTGCAGCTCCCCTGTCTGGGGTAACTGGGACTGGAACTCTCACCCCAGTTTCTTATTTTGGAGCTCCTCCAGTGGCAACCCTAGCCCCAGCAGGTGGCCAAAGTAGAATCACTTAGGTTGTAGTACTGTTGATATGGGCAACCAACTCATGGTGGACAGCCATGGTGCGATACCCCAACAGGACCAGAGCTACTGGTATTTTCTGCTGAAACTTGCTCTGTGCACGGTCTTTTGTTGCTCATGGGGAGGTGCAACATAGATTAATTATATTGTAGAATAGCTCAACTGACAGTAATATTTTCTCCCGCAACAGCAAGCCCCCAGGAATAATGTGTGTCTGCTCAGCAGATAGGCCAGGAGTGGCAGCAGAGTGTGGGTGAGTCTAATAAATAGTAAAGGAATCCTCGAAACCCAGGCAGAAAAAGGGAAACATACCTGCCCCCCACCCACCCACAAAAACAGACTCGTAGTAGTCACTCAGTGAGAGAGAGCACCTCAAAGCTGCAGGCTGCAAAAAGGAAATCTATGTATGCCTCCCTACCCCAACCAAGAGCAGGCCAGGGATGGCAAAGTGTGGGTGTGTGTGATATAATCAAATGCAATCAGAGCTTCTGAGATGGTTCTAATAAATTGCCAGAGAGATGCCCAAAAGAAATAGGCACCAGAAAGTAGTAAAATATAGCAGGGCCCCAATGTGTTATACCTCAGCAGGCAGGCCAGGGATGGCACAGAGTGCGGGTGCAAGCAGAAGAGATTCTAATAAGCTGTCAAAGAAGAACCTCAAAATCCAGGCAGGAGACAGAAAATTATTATACATATGACCCACGCAACAGCATGCCCCCAGGAGAAGCAACTCACAAGCTCAGAGCAATAGCAGGTAGCTGTTGTGTCTCCTCACAGGGCCGTGCCACACTGAGCACCCAGAGTAGCAGCACTCTAATGGAATAAGACAAATCTGCCTCCCAACTCTCAAAGAACCTAGTCAAAGCCTATCAGTGCCCATCCAACCTATGCAGAGGGCTGTCCAGATAGGTGCCTGAGAGAGTGGGGCCAGAGGAATTGGGGGATCAGCGCCACCTGACTGACTGGATGTCCCCACCCCCCATTGCAGGCACAGGGGTCTTTCACAACCACAAGACCCATTCCCCCCCCCCGCCCCCCTGTAACCGATCCACCACGATGCCTGTCCTTCTCTCACCTCCTTCCTCCCCTCTCTCCCCTCTTCCCCATACCTTCTCACCTGCTCCTTCCGCTACTTCTTTCTCCTCTACTCCTGCCTCCCACTAAACCTATCATCTCCCTCCACCATCCCCACACCTCCTCCTCCTAGCCCCACCCCTTCCTGCAACCTGCCCATCTCCCGCTGATCCCATTGCCCCTCTTCCCCTAATCATATCCCCATTCCCTGTCTCCCCGCTGATCAACTCCCATTCTCCTGTTCCCTCTGGAATTGTCACTCCTCTGCTAATAAACCTCCCTATAGTCATGATCTTTTCTTCTCTCGCTCCCTTCACCTTCTCGCCCTTACTGAAAACTGGATCTCCCCCACTGACTCTGTCACCCCTGCCACTCTCTCCTACGGTGGTCTCTCCTTCTCCCACCAGCCCCGCTCCGAAGGCTGGGGGGGGGTAGGCCTCCTTGCCTCTTCCTGCTAATTTAAACCCCTACCCCCTCACTCACCTTCCCCTCCTTTGAGGCTCACTCTGTCCGCCTCTACTCCCCTCTCCACCTCCATGCTGCTGTTATCTACTGCCCCCAGCTCCCTCTCTTCCTTTCTCTCCAAGTTCGAGTCCTGGCTCACCCTATTCATCTCTGACGACATCTCCACACTCATCCTTGGCGACTTCAATATTCATGTTGATGCACCCTCCCAGCCTTACATCACTCGCTTCCTCTCCTTAGCCTCCTCCTTTAATCTCCACCTCGACTTGCTCCCCCACCCACACTGATGGTCACTCTCTTGATCGCGTGTTCTCTAGGAACTGCTCTGTCTCCGATCTCTCCTTCAAACCCCATCCCATCTCTGACCATTTCCTTGCCTCCTTCAACCTTTCCCACTGCTCCCCCTCATCTTCCCCATTTCCCCGTCCCTTCTGCGACCTGCAGGCCATTGTGCCTCAGGACTTTACCACCTCCCTCTCTCCTTTTCTCCCCTCAGTCCTCTCCTCCACCTCCCCTGATTCTGCCATCTCCGCCTTCAACTCCTCTCTCACCTCCACCCTCGACTCCCTTTCCCCCCTCTCCTCCCGCCTTGCTCGTTCCCGTATCCCTTGCCCTTGGCTCACCCCCACCATTCACCATCTCTGCTCCTGCACCTGGGCTGCTGAACGCCTCAGGCGCAAATCCCACAACCACGCTGACTTCCTCCACTTCAAGTTCTGCCTCTCATCACTCAACTCTGTTATCTCCCTTGCTAGGCAGCGGTACTATGCCTCCCACATTGAGTCCTGCTCCGGAACCCTCGCTGCCTCTTTTCCACCTTTGACTCCCTTCTCAAACCCCTCTGTCCTCCTCCTCCCTCCGCTCAGGATCTTGCTCTCTTCTTCACTTCTAAGAGTGACAAGATCTGCCTGGATACCACCTCCAAGTCCTCTCCCCCCCTCTCCCTCCTCCCCCCACCTCCCTTGAGGAAATCTCCTCCCTGCTCTCCTCTGCCAACCCCTCCACTTGTCCCCTGGACCCCATTCCTTCCCGCCTCCTGACATCCATTGCCTCCACCATCGCCCCTCCCCTCCTGCACATCATCAGCCTCTCCCTTTCTACCGGCTTCGTCCCCTCTGCCTTAAACACGCCACTGTCTCCCCCCATCCTTAAAAATTCCACTCTGGATCCCTCTGAACCCTCTAATTACCATCCTGTCTCGCTCCTCCCTTTTGCCCCTTGAACGGGTTGTCTACTCCCATTGCCTCGACCTCCTCTCCGCCAACTCCTCCCTTGACCCCCTCCAGTCCGGGTTGCACCCCCTTCACTCCACTGAAACCGCTCTTGCTAAGATCACCAACGATCTTCTTGTGGCTAAATCCAACAGCCTGTACTCTATTCTTGTCCTCCTTGATCTCTCTGCTGCCTTCAACACTGTTGACCACTTGCTCCTGCTTGAATCGCTTCACTTCCTGGGATTCTGGGACTCTGTCCTCGACTGGTTCTCCTCCTACCTTTCTGACCACTCCTTCAACGTATCTCTTCCTAAATCCTCCCCCTCCTCCTCCCTACCCCCCTCGTCGGGGTTCCCCAAGGCTCCATCCTTGGCCCTCTCCTCTTCTCTATCTACACCCAATCCCTAAGCAAACTCATTGCCTCCCACGGTTTCCAATACCACCTATACGGTGATGACACTCAGCTCTCTCTCTCCATTCCTTCCCTCTCCCCCTCTGTTCAAGCTCATCTCACCAACTGTCTCTCCGATATCTCCGCCTGGATGTCTCAACGCCAACTCAAACTGAACATGGAGAAAACTGAACTCCTTATCTTCCCTCCCAATCCTTCCTCTCCCTCTTCCCTGTCAATTACCTTTGACGGGGTCTCCATCCTCCCTGTCCCGCAAGCTCACAGCTTGGGCTTCTTCTTTGACTCGCACCTTACCTTCAAACCTTACATTGACTCTGTGGCCAAATCCTGCCGCTTCTCCCTCCACAACATTGCCAAGATCTGCCCTTTTCTGTCCATCTCCTCTGCCAAAACTCTCATCCACGCCCTAGTCATCTCACGCCTTGACTATTGTAACCTCCTCCTCGCTGGCCTTCCCCGCTC
>QEPC01011684.1:30452-55452 GCA_003113815.1 Sphenodon punctatus
ATTTATTTATGAAACAATTTTCTACCCCGCCCCTCTTGCTCCAAGCAGTCCTGGGCAACTTACAACATTAAAAGCACATAAAATGCATAAAATCAAAACAATACATTAAAAGAGAAGGCACAAAACCAGAAAACCCCCACCCCCTCCCCACCCTACACCCCATCTCCCTCACCAAAAACCAGACAGAACAGCCAGGTTTTACACATACAACGGAAGGGAGAACCAGGACCACCCGAGCCTCCACCGGGAGTGGGTTCCACAGCCTAGGCGTGGCCACCAAGAACACCCTCTCCATAGTGGCCCATCAGGCCACACAGGGGACCTCAAGAAGGGCGCTCCCAGCAGACCTCAGAGGTCGCTCCAAAGTGTGGGGAGCAAGGCGATCCTGCAGATAAGTCAGGCCAAGGTCATATAGGGTTTTATAGGTCAAAACTAACACCTTGAATTGGGCCCAGTGCAGAGCCCAGAACACTGGTGTAATGTGCTCACAGCGACCTGTCCCCATAAGGAGACGTTATACAATGAAAAGAAAAGGAAACTGTGCAGTTTCCTTCCTCTACCACCACCCACCCCAATTTCTCTGTACTTTATTGACAGGGAGAAGAGCACTATATCCCCCTCTCCCTACCCGCCATTCCCCCATCACACCACTTCCTCTACCTGATCTTCTTCCTGCCTACGTGCTATTTGAAATAATGGTTTTGGCACACAACTAAAAATATACACTGTGTGCCAAAACTGTTATCTCTGGAATCAGAATACCATAGTGAAGTATTCTGATTCCAGTCAGGACAGTAAATCCAGTCTTTTTTGGCAGTATTTTATTTCCCTTGGAATGTGAGCCCACAACCCTAATGATTATGTGGCCTCTTAAAATGGACTACTTTCCATTTTGAATCAAGAGCTGCCTTTACAAGTACCTAACCTGGCAGATTTCAGGCTTGAAAAAAAACTAAATCTTATTGAACAGATCCATATACTGTCATCAGTCATGCTATAGCTTCTGTAGAAGTCCCAATAACATAAGAGGAATGTATGAGTCCTTAGGTGACTTAGGAGTGCCCATGGGAAAGGAGAAATACAAAGGCAGAATTTGGTTCTTATTAGCTATTTAGTCAACTTAACAGCTAATGGTAACAAATACACTGTGATAAATTAATATTTATTGCATAGAAGAAATGTTTCACATGGCTTTGAACAAGCTTTCTTGTGCTTATACCAATGCAACACTAACGTACTTTGTTTTGAAAAGGAAATTTTAAAATATTTTAGTGAAGGATAGGGTAGTTAAAGGGGAGAGGACTTTGTCTTTTCATTGTAAGACACCATTTTCAAGTGCTTATACTTTTGCCAGACTTGAAGTATTTGGGCTGAATTTTTTCATGCCTCATATATCCTACAGACTGACCTTTTTAAAGAAACAAAATTAAGTTTTTGATACCAAAGTTCATCCATTTGAGATAATGAAGACAGAAATAGGTTTACCCCATATTAAACAGGTAGGTTTTTCCCAATCCACTGAGAAATTCTAGTGAATCCAGGCTCAGGGTGGGGAGGGAGGAAGACTTGAAAATTGATGAGGGTCAGCAAAGAATTGCTTTTATAGTAAGGATTTGCTTTTTTGCTATTTTTGTTAATACGTCTAGGTTTGTCCAAGCTGAGGACAAAAACAGATATTCAAAGCAATCTGAATATTGGAATTTTACAAATGTGAATTTAAAATTTGCATCCATTTGCAAACTTCACAATGTTAAAGGAATTGTGAAATACTTTGGAATTTTTAAATTTATATTTCCCTTGGACTATAAATTTATTCTAATATTAATACACATTAATATTAAATGTGTATTAATTCAGTGTTCAGTATTTTCTCAGTCAATATTCAGTAATTTGGTTGCTTTTGATTGACTGGTTGTGGTCCTACAATGGAGGGTATTTATTGAATTTGACTGGATCAATGAACTTTAATTATTACAACATTACAATGAACATTATTAATACAACATAAGAAGTGCCATACTGGGTCAGAGCAATGGTCCATCGAGCCCAGCATCTTGTCTCGGACAGTGGCCAATCACGGGGGCCTGAGAGAAGCACCCAACAGGTCACCATCCTATCCATTCCCTGTGGGTCATTCCCAGGCTCCTGACAGTAAAGGGTTTTGTTCCCCAATCCTATCTGCCTAATAGCTGCTAATGGACCTATCTTCCAGAAACTTGTCAAAACCTCTTTTAAACTCAGCTATACTGCTGGCCTTGACCACCTCCTCTGGCAGTAAATTCCACAACCTAATTGTACGTTGAGTGAAAAAATACTTCCTTTTGTTTGTTTTTAATCTGCCACCTGCAAGTTTCATGGAGCGTTCCCTAGTTTTAGTACTAGTTGAGAGGGTAAATAACCATTACCTGTTTACAAGTTCCACACCACTCATGATTTTATAGACCTCTATCATATCTCCTCTCAGCCGTCTCTTTTCCAAGCTGAAGAGCCCCAACCTATCAAGCCTCTCCTCATACAGGTGCTGTTCCATACCATGGATCATTTTTGTTGCCCTTCTCTGTACCTTTTCTAGTTCATCTATGTCTTTTTTGAGATGGGGCAACCAGAACTGCACACAATATTCCAGGTGCGGTCGCACCATTGATTTATATAGAGGCATTGTGACATCCTCAGTTTTATTCTTTATTCCCTTGCGAATAATTCCTAACATTCTATTTGTGTTTTTGACCACTGCAGCACACTGGGCACAAATTTTAGAACTAATCAAACACAATCTTCAACTTCATTAAAAATCAAACTAATTGAACTTAGTGAATCTTTGCATAAACTTTGACTTCATTAAAAATCAAATTTGAAGATTCATTAATTAAAACAAATCTTCCTGAATTTGAAGAGGCTTCTATGGACCCGTGAGGCTCTGAATTAAGGGCAACCCCTTAAAAAGCAGGATACCTGGAATTCTAGACCCCATAGCACTGGCATAAGAGAAAGTTTCTGGGTGTATATGGCAGGAGAGAGGAACAGAAGAGGAAATGTACACTCCGTTCTAGAACTGGGAATAAAATCCAAAATTATTCACCCTAAATTCTGGGAGCAGAAGAGGCAGGATATAAATATTTTAATTAATAAATAAATTAATAAATAAATATTCTTCCCATGTCAAGAAAATAATTTTAAAATTCACCGACAAGGTATCTTCTTATCCCTTCATGCGTTTAGCACAATATAGTTGACTTTGTGCTAAAACTTTAAGGTCACCACCACTGCCAACCTATTCCTTCTACTGGTGGAGGATAACAATGACAGCCTACTACTGCTTAAAAGAAAAAAAGAAGAAAAAAGAACCATTTTAGTTCAAGCAGGACAGGGCTATGCTTTGGATCTAATAATTCCAACTTTGCTTTTGAACAATGTGGGCAATTGGTATGGTTACACACTGACTGAATATCATTCAATCAGTGTGTAACTGATGAATAAATGGTAGTGACCAAGTGAAATGAATGTGTAAATGATAGATCATCATTTTTTCCCATTTTTAAAGAAAAGGAAAATGCATGTGAAAACTATGTAAACGTAACATTCATGTTTTCCTATTCAACCTCTCATTGAAAAGTCCCAGAAGTGACTTGGAAAGCACAAGATAGAGAACCTAAAACCAACATCACACAAATGGTCAGAGACTAGAGTACAGAGAGGCTAAGAGTGATTAGGCACACACACATACCAACCAGATATGCTATGGAAAACTCCACATGGTTTTTGTAAAGGGAAGTCATGCATCACCAATCTATTAGAATTCTTCAAGGCTTTCAACAAGCAACTGGCTACGGATGATTCAATTAAGATAGTACATTTGGATTTTTAGAAAGCCTTTGACAGGATCCATCACCACAGACTGATAAAGTAAACTAAGTAGTCAAGGATAAGAGGAATGGTCCTTTCATGGTACAGTAACTGGTTAAGAAATAAGAATCAGTAGGGAAAAAAATGTCAATTTTCACAATTACGAAGATAAACAACAGGCTTCTTCAGGGATTTTTAGTGAGACTGGTGCTGTTTAACATATTCCTTAATGATCTGGGAAAAGGGGTGAATATTAAGGTAGCAAACTTTGGAGATGGTACAAAACTATTCAAAATAGCTAAATCCAAAGCATTCTACAAAGAGTTAGAGAAGGATCTCACAAAATGGCAGACGAAATTCGATGTTGGTAAGTGTAAAAGTGCATTGGGAAAAAAATAATTCCAGGAATATTATTATTATTATTTTATGCATTTATGAGTCGCCACATATGCCTACGGCATCCCGGGGCGACGTACAGCTAAAAAACATTCATAAAATTTTTTTTTTAAAACATCAACAATTTAAAACATCACAGGAATAGGAGAATAAATAAGAATAAAATAAGGCCAGGGAAGAGCTAAAAACCCTATCCCCCCCCTTCCCCAAAAGCCTGGGTGAACAGCCAGGTTTTACAAGCCCCCTTTAAAAGGCTTGGGGTTAGGTGAGCTTCCTCTGGGAGGGAATTCCAAAGACGCGGCCCAGCCACCAAGAATGCCCTCTCCATCGTGGCCCCCTGTTTAACACGGGGGACCTCCATGAAGGCACCCCCGGCAGACCGAAGGAGCCGCTCTGGGGCACAGAGGGCGAGGCGGTCCCTGAGGTATGAGGGGCCAAGACCATGAAGGACCTTATAGATCATCACCAATACCTTGAACCTGGCACGGCACACTATCGGCAACCAGTGCAGAGTCCGGAGCACCGGTGTTATATGCTCCCAACAACCCATCCCCATCAGGAGACAAAAATATGCACACACTGTCAAGATCAAAATAAACTGTTACCACTCAGGAAAAGGATCTTGGAGTCTTTGTGGATAGTTTATTGAGAACATTCGCACAGTGCACTTCAATTCTCCAGGTGAGAAACAGATTGTTAGAAATCAGGAAATGAATAACAAATAAATTTGAAAATATGCCTCTATATAAATCCATGGTGCAACCACACAATGAGTATAGTGGGCAGTTTGGATCTCCTCACCTCAGAAAGGATATAGTAAAACTGGAAAAGGTACAGAGAAGAGCAAGAAAGATGATCAAAGGTATGGAAAAGCTTCCATAAAAGAAGAGGCTCAAAAGATTAGGTCTCTCCAATTTAGGACGGAGGCAACCGAGTGGAGATATCAGAGGTTTTTCAACTCATGAATGGTGCAAAGAAAGTAAATAGGGAGATGATTATTTACCTTTTTTGATCATACTAAAACCTGGGGACTTTTGATAAAATTAGCAAGCTACAGGGTTAAAAAGCAAAAAAAAAAAAAAGGACTCCACATAACCCACAGTTAACCTGTGGAATGCATTGAAAGGAGAGGTTACAAAGACCAATAGTATAATTGGGTTCAAAAGGAGAATTAGATCAATTCATTAAGGTACCAGCCTGTTCCTTACTGGCTTTGATTATCCGGTTTGGTCAGGGGATGAAACCTCTGACTGCCAGGAACTTGCCAGGACCAGTGTCTGAATCACTCCAGACATGTCCTGTGTGTGTACACTGACTTTAAAGCCTCTGGTGCTGGCCACTGTTGGAGACAAGATACTAAGCTATATGGACAATTGACCTGATGGCAGGATGGCAGTTCTTATCTGAAAGTCAAAAAATACCAGAATAGTGCATGTGCATTATGATAGTGTTTACTTACATGGTCATGTTTGGTTTTCTCAGTTAATTTTTATTATTAATTATTATTATTATTTTTATTATAGCACCAGCGATGTACCTGGCACTGTACAGTCAGTAGTTAGTTACAGACAGGTCCCTACCCCAAAGCGCTTACAATCTAAGAGACAAAAATGGGGAAGACGAGGGAGAGGTGAACATCAGGAGAGACAATGATACATTCATGAGTTTGAGAAGATGCAGAGGCACGTGCTTAACATTGGTCCTTTTAAAATGGGCCACGGCTGAGGGGGTGGTCTGTGGGTGCACTGCTGTGAGGGGGTGCATGCACACCCATCCCCCCTACAACCCAACACATCCCCACACATGGAGCAACCTGCTTTGTCACCAGTTGCTCCAGCATGGAGGTGCATGGGTCATGGGAGCGCAACGCACCCCCACATTTACACGGGATGCTCCTCCTCATGGACGATGGGTGTCCATGCGTGGGAGTGTCTCGTGTAAAGGGGCCTTAGTTACAGGAAAGAGATTCTGAGGTAGGGAGGGACAGAGGGAGGGAGGAGGATGCAATTTCACTTCTGATGAGCCAGGGAAAGCCTGACGGAAGAGGTAGGTTTTCAGGAAGGATTTAAAAGTTGGAAGCGAGGGAGCAGAGCAAATGTATCCAGGATGGGAGTTCCAGGCCTGAGGGGCAGCAAGAGAGAAGGGGCAAAGATGTTTAGAGGAGCAGGGGAGTCACAAGCAGGTGAGGGTGTGGGCAGAGGAAGAGCAAAACTCCCAGGCAGGAATGTGGCAGGATACAAGAGTGGAGACGGGAGTAAGGCCATGAAGAGTCTTGAAGGGGAAGATGGGCAGCTTGTGCTGAATGTGTTCCTATAGAGGGAGCCAGTGGAGGTGGAGAGGAGGGGCTGAACGTGGTCAAAGCGATGGGCAAGGTGGATGACTTTGGTAGCAGAGCATTGACTGGAGATGAGGGGGGTGAGATCAGAGCAGGGGAGACCAGTAAGGAGGAAGTTAAAGTGAGAGATTACTAGAGCATGGACTAGGGTTTTTACAGTGGCAACAGTAAGCAGGGCTGGATTTTGCAATATTATACAGGGCAAAGTGGCAGAATTTGGCAACAGCCTAGATGTGAGGCGTAAAGGAGAGGGAGGAGTCAACAATGAATCCCAGGCTACATGCCTGTCATTATTTAAATTCTGCGGCAGGGACTGACTGTTACCGTGTTCAGGGCCGTAGCGACTATGGAGCAAGAGGGCTCAGTTGAGCCTGGGCCCCATACTCTGAGGGAACCTTTTGCAAGTGACCTTAGCGCTGCTAGGAGGTTTTCAGAGAGGAAGTGAGCAAGGCCAATGCTCCATCCTCGCCCACGCTTCCTAGCGGTGCTCAGGCCACTTGCAAAGTGCACTGCCAAGAAGGAAATTTTCAGAGTGGGAGAAGATAGGAGAAGATGGAATGCTGGCCCACCCCCACCCACTCTGAAAACTTCTTTCCTGGCAGCTGCTCTGGGAGGGAGAGGCACACTGGGAGCTGGGGCAGCAGCTCTGCCTTTATTTATTTATTTTTTATTTATTTAATAGATTTATACCCCGCCCCTCCTGCTAAAGCAGCCCCCCATTCTGGAGCCTTTTCCTTGGAGATGTCCTTCATTGGGACATGAGCCCAGGCCCACCACAATCTCATTACCCCCCACCCTCCATTCTGTTTGCACTACATCCAGCACAAAAGCTCCCCAGACTTGGTTGGGATACCTAACCACTAATGTTGTACAAATTAATAATGAAGTGGTGAATTCTGTTTGTACCAATGATGTTCATTACCATCATCCTGATTTGGCCGATCACAGTAGAGATCTGTCTGGGCCAGAAATTTTGACCCAAGCCCAACCCAAGTTCTATGTGCCTGGGTTCTTAGGAACCCAGGCCCAATGTTTCAGGTCAGCCCCTCAGGGTACTTCATGAGAAACAGGTCCCCTCAGAAAAGGAATGGAGGAACACCTTATCTCTGCTTCCATGAGTCCCTGTGACATCATAGCACTCCATACAAAGGCAGGGCTAAGGCATTCCCCAAACATGCCCCACAACCACAGAGCACCATGACATCACAGCACTCCATGAGGGCAGAACCTCCTACAGCTGGGGAGCCTGACACAACTTGATCCCAAGGGGCTGGGGAAGACGGAGCATCCAAGGATTAGAGAACCTAACAGAACCAGTTAGGTCAGGTTGGTCGCAGTCATCTTTATCACAGTTCTTTTAATATGAAAGGTGTAAGAGTGACAGTTGTACACATACTAACAAATGTACATGAATATTCAGAAGTATGTGCTTTGCCCCACATACTGCTTGCACAACTCTTTTCTGGGACAATTTGACTGCATCTCTCATTTTCAGTTAAAATATTCTAAATATCCTGAAAAATACCATGGACATGAATGGCCATCAATGGAGCAAAGCATACTCCTTAGACTTTGCCTTCTCACTTCATGCTCATATGTTCAGACACATGGCAAAATACTATGCTGTTTTAATTAACAGAAGTATGTAGATGCATCAATATAATTTACATTTTAGAAAATATGTTTTTAACTCGGGTAAGATGAAAATCACGCTACCCAAATTTAAAAAAATTACACCATGGCTTTCTCTTACGGCGTGATTGTAGTTTTAGTATTTTTAATTGAATTTTATTGTTATGTATTTTGGACCCTTATAAGTTGCCCCGAGATGCCGTAGGCATGAAGGGGGTGGCTAATAAATACAAATAAATAAATAAATTATGTCTTCTAAGGTGAGATTTGCGCAAGCTACTATCGTAAACAATTCAGTGGCAATGCCCAAAATAAAACTTGCACTTTAACTCTCAAATTGATTAGAAGCCCAATCCCCAGGGCCCCAGTCACTGGGGTATTGTTAGAGCCTTGAAATGACCAAGAAGAATTGCTGATTTTGCAAATATCCAAAAGCAGGAATTCTATTTGAATTACTAACATAACAGATGTTTGCTAGGATCCACCATGCAGCCTGCATACACAGTTATGCTAATTTGGCAGTGTTTCCCTTCAAGTCAGCTCTGAGTCATTAAAGCACACAGCTAGTAGGTCCTTCTGTCTAACTAATAATTGCCTATTATTGATATTAATTAACATTTTTTGCACCTTCCTTCAGTTTTGACCTAGTATCTGTTGGTAGTCTAATCACAGTGGCCTATTAAAAGTCAAAATACAGAGGCCTAGAGCAGTCAGGAGCCATTTATCAAAAACCAAACAAGGCCAATTAAACAGGCAAGCCAGACAGTTGTCTTGATTTGCCACTGACTGTTTCTTGATCACCATTATAAATTGCTAATCGGGCAGAAAGTGCAAAGCAGTGCATCTGCAGGGGGTGGTTATTGCTCACTCCCCGCCTGGTGACAGGTGAGAACGGCTAGTGATGGTCTTATTGATGGGAACTGCCCATCAGTTGGTAGTTATTGTTAAAGTTGATAATGCTACAGCTGATCCCTTCCTGCTGAGAGTCAATCAAATTAATTAGTGCTAGAAATTCTTTGGTATTATTTTAAAGCAGAAAAATAGGACGACTCTGTAATTTGGTTCCAAAGGCACTAGCGGGGGAAGGTGAGGGAATCTCCATGTATTATAGAATGAAGGAGGGTGGGTGGAAAAAATCAAATATTGCTTCTTCCATTATTTTATAATAAGGGCTGCGGCTAAAGGTTTTTATAGCCACAGATCAAGAGATCATAATAGAAGCATATTGACAGATTTTTTTCTGCAATACTCTAAGGAACTGGCTGTAGCAGGGAAATATATCAAAACCTTATCATCAGAGCTGAGATCTTCTGTGAAAAATCAATAAAGAGTTATACATGGTTTGAGTTTAAACAGTTCTCTGTAGTCATTTAAACATAGTGCATCTGTGCAGCTTTTTACCTCTGGAGACTGGGGTAGCCTAGCAACGGAAAGGCTTAAACCGATTAACTACAAATGAAGTACTGTACGCCTATCAAAGCAATTGTTCATGGTTGCCTTTGTTGCAGAGACTGAGCTAATTGAACATGATACAGTATGAAGATAATTAACACCCATGAGTTTGTTAATTGCCTGTTAGCATTACAACACAGTCTCTTGGTTTCTTTTTAACTTGCTCTTTTGCAGCTTCTTACTCCCTTAAAACAGCTCAGGAACTATTTAGCTGGCACTGATAGCTTATAGTTTATTAACCCTTTTCAAAGGAAAAAGCACTGCGGTAATGAAGCATATTGCATGCCCTTGTCAAACACAAGCTCCTACTTAGTCCATGCAATTTGCAGAGGACAGAAATTTGTTTTACATATACTGTACAAACTATGTTTATTTTCAGAGCTAATCTATTTCCAGCAATTTGGCCATTCCAAACACTAGGGGGGAGGGGAATCTTTTGTAGGTCGCTTTTATGACTCAGCTGCTCTGCCTTCTAAAGTGAGCGATAAATGTCTTTTCGGGTTGGAATATTAATTGAAGGCAGCATCTGGTCCGCAGCTGACCTGCTATACTTGTCTTCTTTGTCGACTGCCCAGTTAAAGTGAGCAGCTTATTTGCTCTATTTACCAGCTTTTTTCCTCCTTCCATTAAGGGATTTACATTACGTGCCAAAATGCAATGCTAATGCTTAAAAGAAAGTCATCTTGCCACAGTCTATTAATCTGAAGTGGATTTAATCTGAGTAATTTCTTTTAAATTAGTTATTGTGTTTCTCGGTGTGTTTATATCTGTGAAATTGTGAAACATGCTCGAAGGCTCCCGAGGACAATAATGTCTGGAGGTATTATTTTATAGGCCATTTCTCTGTAATTTGGACCTGATGCTTAAAACACAAAGGAAAAAAAAGCAAAGTAGCTAAAAGCAATTAGCTTGCACTTGCCACAGGCAAGTCCATGATGCGTAAGTTGCACTATTCCCGCTCTGACTGGAAATACCTTGGCTATGTCACAGTTGTTTAAAGTAGATTTTCTTAAATGATCTTTGGTTTCTTAGCTCTTACTATGTCATAGTTAATTCTTACAGAAAAGCCGTTCCCTTGAGGAATACCACTAGTGCCCAATTACAAGTTCCATCATCAATCATAAGTATTATTTATTCAGCAAAATGAATTGCTAATTAATAACTGATGAGCATTATGGCCTTGAAGACTGTAACACTATTAATTATGGTTGGCAATTGGGATTCTGACCATAAAGGACTACCAGTACCCGACACATTTTCACAATTCGTACCAGGAGGTTGCAGGGCACAGAACTACTATGATAACAAGGGAGGGGAGGACAAATCATCTCTGCAAGGCTTGTGGAAAGAAGTTTCTGTGCAGAATAAAATAAAGCATTGCCACTCTGGTGCACTGAATGGCTTTAAACCCCGAGAATGACGAGCAGGCAAATGTTATATACAGCATGCCAAGTGACAGATCTGGCATTGTGTCCTAAATTGAGTGCCCCTGCTGAAACCCTACACAGAAACAATGTGGTAACAGTATGCTTGTATAACGCTTCTGCTTTGTGTTAGTTAGTTAGTACCCCATGGTTGGTAAGTGCTAAAGTATTTTCCTGGTGGTTCCATTAGTATTAGTCTTATAAAGGTGAACATACTTGGGGGGGGTGGGGGGGATAACACACGGTCCACAGTAAGATTGAGCACGTTCACTGCTCTTTAGGCAACTCACATAGTCTAAGTTCACCTCACGGGATCATTAGTTACCGGTATCCTTTTCCTCCCTCTATCTATATTTGCTGTAACCTCTTGCTGTTTTATGCCTAAATTAAACTGTAAACTCTTCAGGGCAGAGACTGGTCTTTTTATTTGTCTGTACAGAGCCTTTCACAGCTATGGAGCTTTAGAAACAGCTTTTGCAATACAAGAGAAAATACAATACTGATAGTTAGAGTAGAGCTCTGATTCTTAAGCCTACAGATAGTTAACACTGCTCCAAAAGAAGAAACAAAAAGTTGCTAAATCTTAAAGTAGATTAATTATAATTATTAATCTACTTTAAGATTAATAGTAGATTACTAATTATACCATTATTAATAGTAGGTGCTATTAACAACACAGTAGCACCTAATGGCCCTAATCGGGATCAGGGCTCCATTGTGTCAAGAGTTGTTTGGTGACTTAGGGCTGAAAAGGTATATTCAAAATGGAAATATATTCCTTTTTCTATAAATAAATAAATAACTAAACCTTCAAATCCTTACATATTCTAAAGTTGTTTGAGCATCAAAATATCCTTATATAAAGTAATATGAAAAGGGAGAAGTTACCCCCTGTTCATGTCTCACCTTAGCCAGAAACTCACTGGGTAACCTTGGGCCAGTCACAATATTCTCTCAGTCTAACCTACCTCACAGGTTGTTGTGAGGACTACAATTTGTGTTATATGTAAAGCGCTCTGAGTGTCATGGCAGGGGAAGCTATATAAAAATAAATATTATTAATTATATTATTATTATTATTATTATTATTATTAGAACATAATATGCCTCCTTCTTTTAGTTATCTGTCTCTGTGGTGAAGCACAGGGTAGGTAATTGCAGGAGCAGGCCCACAGCTTCAGATCATTTCACCACTTGCTTGCCTGGGGTTGGCCAGGAAAGGGTTGACAGGGAGCCCAGTGAGGAGAGATCAAATGACCAGAAGTGGGCAGTACAATACCTGGGGCTATATAGAGAGAGTTAACCCAGTCAGGAGTCAGTGTTAACTTGGCTACAGTAGGGTGAGGAGCTTCAGTACCAGCGGGAGACACCCTGCTGGGGAGGTTGGTGGCAACCCTGGTCCTGCCTGAGGGAAAAGGACAAGAGACTCAGGAAGGCCGGGGAGGGCAGGGCCCTAGACCAGTGAGGGTCTAGGAGTCTCAAGTCAAGCCACAGCGAGCCTTGGGAAGTCATCTGCCTAGCTGAGGAGTTGGCTCAGGGCAGGGACCTGCTGCTTCAGACACTCTACAATCACTCACACTCACACACACACACACACACACACAGAGCCCAGCTGAGGCCTGATTTGGTGTAAGGGGGAAATGCTAGGTACCAGCCCAGCTGAGGTCAGGTTGGGCCATGCTACAGGAGCCCTGGGTAGCTAGGAGACAGCTTGGTAGGGCCAGTGGGAGCCTAATGATGAGGTCCACCTGCAAGCTCTGAGTGCTTGGCCTTAGGAGATGGGCCCAGAGAGGGGCAGTAACCACAAGGCAAGGCTCAGAGACAGCAGTCAACCAAGTTCTTATTGGAGAGGGACATCCGGATACCCTCAAAACCATTAGAGGGGCCAGAGGATGAAGGGAACAAGAGTAGGCCCAAAAACCCCAGGGTGGAGGATTGGGGAAGGGAGGCTGCTTCATCCTGCAGATAGACGAGATCTTCAGGACTCTCAGGACTCAACTGACGAAACAGAGCATGGTGATGTGATTGTCTGTCCCCATGGAGAAGCGTGTTGCCATTGCCATCTGGAAGCTTTCCACTCCAGAGTCCTGCCACTCTGTCGCCCAGCAATTTGGTGTTGGAACCTCCATAGTGGGCATCATACTAGTGGAGATTTGCACAACAATTGTGGAAGTGCTGCTAGAGTGGGTGATTCAGAACCAAGCAGAGCCGCACATAGCTAGAGAGATCCAAAATGTCTTGTGCCGGCACATCAACTGCAATGCTAGCCCCAACAACTACCATCAGTGACAGTTTAATGAGCATCAGTGAACTGTTTCAAATGATCTTTTTATGATATCGCTAAAGCCTTTTAAAATATTTCCTGTTTCACACCATGTTTTCCTCTGGGTTATCCAGTTTCCCTTCAACACTGGATGGCATACTTTCCCTCCTTGCAATCCCCCCGCCCCCGCCCCCCATGCTATTTCCCACCAGGCAGTCTGGTACATTCTCTATTGGTATCTATTCTCAGATTAGCCAGCTGCAGGTCTGAAGCTCTGTATTTCCTACTGGCATTTGCAGGCTAGCCAGGTCTGGGAATGGCAATAGGAAGCGCAGAGGCACAGGTGTGCAGCCAGGTACTTTGCAACTGGCCAGTACCCGACCTTTCCCTGTGACTTCCCTCACAGTAGTTCCCTTTGCATCCAGGCTTTTCCTTGCTGGGATGCTATCCCTGCCCCCGCCTTTAATTGTAAATGCTTGGCCAGCAGACTCTCCTGTTTTTGGTGCACCCACCCCCTTCCCTTCCTTTCACTTTCAGCCCCCAAAGTGGCTACTGCCAAGCCAGTAGTCTGAGGAAAAGAGGGATGGTGATTGGGCAGGCTGGCTGCTAGTCCAAGGCTCTCTCCACTCCTGGGGCCAGGAAGTCTGGTCCTCAGCTGCTTCCCCCCCTCCCTGGGCCTGCCAGCCAGGTTTTTCCTACCCGAACGTGCCCGAATGCATCCAAACTGTTCGGGGGTTTCCACGTTCAGTTCGGGCATCCAGTCTGGGTGTCCAAACTGGCTGAGTTCGGACCAAACTCCGAACGTCCAAACCACGTTCGCACATCCATACTGTCCGACAGCTCAGACTGCTGTCAGAGGCAGGCCCACTGCCTGTCCTCCTACTGGCAGTCCAGGCAGGCCTCAGAAGGAAAAGCCTTGCATTCTTCTGCATCATGTGTCTCTACTCCCTGGCCATACTGTTAATGGTGTCGCACATCTCATCCACCTACCATGTGGTCTCCCCAAGCAGCTCCCTTGCCAAATCCTCCATGCATCACTGGCTGTGGACCTACAGATCCTGGTTCCACTGAGCGCTTGTGGCAGGGGGTGCTAGCCATGCCCATTGCAAGACAACAAGACCTGTAGCAAGGCAACAAGGAAAGTCATTAGTTCAGATCACCCTGCCCACCTTCCTGCCCCAGTGTTTCAAACTTCCTCCCACATGTAGGGAAGCCATCTCCACCCCCTGCAGCCATTTTCGTTCCCCCTCACCATCCCGCACCTTCCAGCCCGCGGGCCCACCATAGTGCTCTCTCACCCTCTTCCCATGCCTACCATTGTCAAGCTGTGGAGTTGTCTCCTGGCAATTTTTCAGCTGCTCCTCCGCATTTTTCTGGCCACCTGTCAACACTGTAATCAATAAAAAGCATAATTAGATAACAGTAAATGGAAGCCTTTATCATGTAGCTGTGTAAATGCAAACAGTCCTCCCCTGCAGGTGCATCAACTTATCGTTCTCCACTGCCACCTCTACAAAGATAGCATCTGGGTCCTCTGTGCCCTCAACCAGAACCTTGGGTAGCCCCTCCAACAAGATCTGGCTCTCAAACTTGAGGGGATACACCGTGAGAGTCATGGTGTCCGTGTCCACATTGACCTGTGCTGGCTTCAGGGCAGGGATGGAAATGGAGGGATGTCTGCCAGCAGTCACAGCTTCTGTGGTGGGACCGGGAACTATTGCAGTGGGAACAGTTACAGCAGAAGCAGGCAGTGGGAGAGCCACCCATTTCTAGCCCCTGCCGAAGGTGCGGTCATCCAGGCGGAATGCAATCATAGCTCCATCCACACAGGAAACAGTCAAGTAGCTCATAATAGGGCAATGTTGGTCTCCTATGGTTGGAGACAATATTGTTCTACTCAATCTCCTTGTACCCATGTCTCAAGTCTGTGGTCCGCTGCCAGCATTTGGACTGAGATATCTTAAAACACCACCTTATTCCTGTAGCACTTGCCCAGGCCATATTGGTCCCTTTGCTCCCCACATAGAGCGACAAAAGCCTTGGTCTCTTCCTTGGTCCAGAGAATGCAGCATTGGGTGATTGGATCAATAGGCGGAGAGTGACTGCGTGGTAGTGGTAGCCGTGCTGGTTGTTGCCTGGTTGTCAGTTTGAGTCATGGCCCTGATAATCCTCTGCAAGTTGCTACAGAGAATGCAATGGCTCAGAAAGAGCAAGCGCTTGGCATCTACTGTCAACCAGGAAGAGGTGGGAGAATGTATGTTTGAAAATGGTGCAGTGGGCCTTTTAAGGCAGACGTTACACGTGCACGTGAGGGCGAGAGTGGAGAGAGGGGCTGGAAGTGGTCGTTCCTCAGAACGCTCAAGGCTGTTCACACACGACTCTGGTGCTGGTGGACCTAAATGTGTGGAGGCTGCACACAACCTAATTGATGGAACTCAGTCACGTGGATGCACATTAGCCCGCATTCGCCCACACAGCAGGCTCTGCATGCTCTGGGACCCTGCGTGAGTGGGGAATGCATGTCAGATGGGTGGTGGCCGCATGGCTAGTGGGGGTGAACTCCTAATGATCGGACAGGCGGACACCAATATGGCATGGGCTACGGTCTCATTTGTTAACACCCTATGCTGTGGCTGCCCTGCCTCCTACAGCTACTGCACTTGGTGCCCATGCTGCTGTGGTGGTCCTGGGCTACAGCCCCTACAGGGCAGTGCTAGGCAAACCGGGCCACTGTCTTGTTTGTTAACACCCCATGTCATGGCCAGGGGTAGGATTAAGGTTGCGCCAGGGGAGGGAGCTGGACAGGGCCAGGCAGCCACTCGTGTGGCTGACACCTCAGCCCACCACAACCGTGGTGGTGGCTCCAACAGCAGCAGGGTCACCTGACTTCCCCGCGACCATCTGCCCAGCATCCTGTACTTGCCCCGCAGTGTGGCGTCTGTGCTTGCATGCCACAGGCCCACACAGGGATTAGGCCCTCACAGCTCATGTGGCTGCACCCCTTGTGACTGAGTGTGTAGCCAAGTAGAAGAGTGACCAGGTGTCTCCAGAATGAACTAAGATCTAAAGAGCTCTGAGATGACGACAACAGTACACATGGCTGTCTAACTGTGGGTCCACAGGTCAGATCTGGCATAGAAACTTGAGGAAGTGGCTAAGAAGCTGGTTGGCTCTGCATAATGCAGAGGTCATCAAAATTCCCTAATCCTGAGAGCCTTATCCATTTGCTACCACAATGGGGCCAAAGAGCCACAACTGGTTCCAGAGTCACAGTTTTCTCACTTCTGGCACAATGTCTTAACCGCATTCTATGCTCGTCCTTGAAGACAAAGGATGTGTCTGGCTGCTAAAGAGCCTAAAGTCCTGTAAGATATGAACAGTGTTTTTCCAAACCCCACTTAATAGCAGGAAAATTTGGCACCTTCCACTGCACAAGTCCCAGCCTGAGAATGAGACAGATGTTTCAGTAACGACCCCCAATCTAAACAGCTTCTACGGTGGCATGAAGTGGTCCGCACCTTGTCTTCACCATATTGGTGAAGGCATCTTCCCTATCCAATTGGTGGATTCTGATCCTTCATCGTCTCTGTGGCTGTGTATCTACACTTAATTTTCATTTCTGTTCATCAGTCAGCTCAGCCCTTGCTATTTCTCTCATCATTTGAATCTGTCTTATAGCTGTAGAATTCAACAAGATTATTACATTTACTTAACACAGTTTGGGTTAAATATCTGGATCTGATAATCCCAATATAGTGGAGTGAGCATCACATAGGTTCTCAATAATCATGTTTCCAAATGCATTTACAAAGGATTGTAAAACCTTAGACGATATCTCATGTATCATCTAACTCAGATGTTTGATTAAAATAAATTCTGATAACTTAAAAGTTTAAAACATAAAGCTGTAGTATACGCAGGGACCCGTGTTCACTGTGTTATCCACATTGCTGTCAACGTGGAAACCATAATGAACACAGGTCCCTGAATATATGGGTATGCAAAAGGGAAGGGAATACCACAATGAAATCCTATAAAAGCATTCAACAGTTAAATACTACAAAGAATTGCTCAAAAAAAGTACTAGAGGAGCAGATGGGTTGCAAATAAATCTCAAAAACATTTGCAAACCTTGAGATTCATTTTCTTGGTAAGGCGTAGGGAAGATATTGATAGAAATTAGTGGAATATAAGGGAGACAACATGAAACTTTCCTTAGTTATACGTATTTTATTGTGGTGGAATATTTAGTGAATGGGAGACAATGCAAAAGAAAGTAAACAGAATAATTTAGAGATTTAGAAAAGTTGGCTATAACAGCTTGCTGAAGCACACAGTTTTTTTGGTGGAGGGGAGGGGAAGAAATCTCATTGAAAAATATAAAATCCTGAAGGGAATAGAAGTGAGATTCTACAAGACTATTTGAGGTAATGTCAAATACAAGAACAAAGGAGCATAAACTAAAGCTAAGAAAGGGTCAGACCCTCAAGGAATTTAGGCAGAATTTCTTTAGATAGAGAGTAGTGAATACATAGAATGCAAGACAAAGGGCAGCACTAGGAAAAACTATTGTAAACAGTTATAAAAAGGAGCCAGACATGTACAAACCACAAAAAGCATTGTGAAGTACAACTTCTTACTCTGCAGAGGAGACAGTCTTAAGTGGCTCACCTTGTCTTCTCCCAGTCTTACCATTTTCTCTGTGTTTATTCTTTCTGTCTGTAGGCTCCCTTAACAGTCCTCTTAGTTCAGATGATTTTTTTTTATTGGACCGACACCTGTTCACCCCTAGACTCCGAGGGCCCTTCCTCTGGTTCATGAAAAGTCAGAACTACAAACTGAGCAAAGCAAGGTCTATTTATGATTACAACCAGTTGGAACTGAGCTGTTAGGAACAATGGCCATTAGCAGTTCAAACATTTAAATACAATGAAGGGGAAACAGCAGGCTGTTTGTTACTTATACATTTCGATAGTGGCTTACAAAACCCAGATTTCCAAATAGCCTTGCTGTATGCACCTGTTGCCAAGAATAAAGGTAAAATTTAGACTAGGGCCCTTTTTACACAGGTAGCGGTGGGGGGTGGCTGGCTGGCTGGCGCATTCCCACGGCCGCACACCCACCTCCACCCATGGAGCCTCCTCAGTGTTTCCAGATGGCTCCATGGGTGGGTGATGGGTGGAGATCGGTGTGTGTTGGGAGCGCACACGCACCCCCGCCCACTGCCCATGCTGTTCGTATGGATGGACACCCATGGCACACCCATCCCCCCCACAACCACTGCACCATTTACATGGGTACACTCACACTTCAAACACCTTCCTGCACACCCAGCGGGGGAGGACGTCTGTGTAAAAATGTACCTGGTGCTGTACTATCAATAGACAGGTCCCTATTCAAAGGTCTCACAATCCAAGTTGAGGGAGAGGTGAACACAGGGAATAAAAGGATATATTCATGAAGTTGAGAAGTTGCAGGTGCATGTGCTTCACTTAGGTACAGGGAAGAGAAGGATTCCAAGTGAGGGAGGAAAGAGGAGACAATTTTCTCCTCAAGATGCGCTAGGGAAAGTCTGATGGAAGAGGTAGCTTTTCCAGAATGGTTTGAAGTTTAAGTGGAAGGGAGAGAGCAGAGCAGATTGAATGTATCCAGGGAGGGAGTTCCAGGCATGGGGCGGGGGCAACAAGAAAGAAGGGGGAAATACGTTTTGAGCAGCAAGGGAGTCATGAGCAGGTGACGGTTGGAGCAGAGGAGAAGCAAAGCTCCCAGGCAGGAATGTGGTGGGAAACAAGTGTAGAGAGATAGGGGGCAGCAAGACCATGAAGAGCCTTCAAGGTAAGGACAAGGAGCTTGTGCTGAATATATTCAAGCAGAGGGGGCCAATGTAGGGCAGAAAGGAGGGGCTGAACGTAGTCAAAGTGATGGGCTAGGTGAATGATTTTGGCAGCAGAGTGTTAAGTGGAAATGAGAGAGGTGAGATCAGAGAGAGGTGAGACCAGTAAGGAGGAAGTTGCAGTAGCCAAGGTACGATATGTCTAGAGCATGGAGTAGTTTTTTGGCAATGGAAGCAGTAAGGCAAAACCAAATTTTTGCAATATTATTCAGATATTAGTGTGATAAGTTAATGTGATAATTTATCTACTTCAGTGCTCCGAAAGAAGAAATATGCTAAAACAATTTAGCAACCACCGACATAATAAATTACAGGAGAGCAACTATGTCCCTAACAGGTTTTTTAAAATAGTAGTTAATAAAACCCAACCCAACCTAAAACTATGATGGGGAAGCACGTGGTTCATCTGGGAGGTGGTGACCAAAAGAGCATTTTATAGTTGCCTAATGATTGTGTGCTAAATCCAGCTTTCTGTGCCAGGCAAGAGCTTCATGTTTTGGATTCACTCTATGTTAAGATCTAACCAAAGACCCAAGAATAGAAACAAATTTTGGAAACAAAATTAAATCAGACTCCTCTTTTAAAAGATCACCACAAGAATGCCTGCTAAATAGCCCTGAATAAAAATCCATTCAAACACAACAAATAATCTTCTAGCTGAGTTTAATAGCGGAGTTTAAGAAAGGGCTGGACAAGTTTCTGGAGGCTAGGTCCATTCGCAGCTATTAGCCAGGTAGGTTTGGGGAACATAACCTCTTACTGTTGGGAGCTGGGAGTGAACAACAGGGAACGGATTGCCCCACTGTGTGACCTGTTTGATAATACTTCCAAGCGACTGAGATTGGCCAATGTCAGAGACAGGTGCTAGGCTCGATGGACCCGGTATGACACTCATGTTCTATTCACATATTATTAATACCAGCCATAAGGATTCTCAATATTTTGAGCCTAAATTAAATTTTCCTTACATTTCAAACCAACACCTCTTTCCATTAATTTGTATGTTTGAACAACTTTATTATGACAGTTATCTGGTATTTAAAGTCCCACATAAAATTAACTTACAATCACCAAATATTTGAGTATAATGGGGATGTGAAGAAAAATCTGAGAACCATAACAGGCCACTGGTCATTAAGAAATTACTGTTTATGGAAAAGAAAACTGTGGAATCATTTGTGTATCTGCATTACTGTTTTGTAAGGAGGATTTAAATAAATCATTTAGGGTGGATGTTCTTTTGGTTATTAAATAAGAGAAAACTGAAGGAGACTGGTTGTAGTATTTATTGAGTAGGAGAAGATTTTATAAAATACCAGGCAGCTGTGGAATACAAGATTAGGGATAAAAGTGATTTGGGATAAATTGCTGAAAGTAATTTTTAAGAGGGCTCTTCATATTGCAGAAATACTAGTTTTTGGAAAAGTTACCATAAATGTTATCATAGAATCAAGGTAAGAATCATACACTCAAGGTGTTATCCTTACAAAACATCACAGTTGTATAATCATAGCACCCAGGACTCCCAGCCCTGCAATCTGATCCACCTGCAAGGTAGGGATGGGCGAATGCGGTTTGGAAGTTCGGAGTTCAGCCCGAACTCGGCCTGTTCAGACAACCAAACCCGAATCCGAACACAAACTGACAGAACTGAACTCAATTTGGAAGGCCAAAATGACCGAACAGTTCGGTCAGTTCAGATCGTATTTGGGTGAGTTCGGGTGGCTAAAACAACAAAAACGTGGTGTCACTGGAAGGCCAAACGTGGCAGGGAGGGGGAGTCAGCTGAGGAGCAGACTTCCAGGCACCAGGGGTGAAGAGGCTTGGAGTAGCAACCAGTCTGCCCAATCACCATCCCTTTTCGCCTCAGACCACTGGCTTTGCAGTCTACGATTGGCCACCGGTTAGGCTGCACGGAGCCAATGGGGCTTGTGGTGAGGTGGGCGCAGCAAGAAACAAAACTGATTGCCTCCCCCTTCCCAACACCTTCTGAGCTAGTCACTGTTCCTGAACAGCAGACATTTCAGAAGGGTCCCTCTCCCAGCAGTTTTTGTTCCTTCCTATTTCTAATCCATTGCCATCCTCCTCCTGTTTCACCCATCCAACCCATTTACCTCCATATTATCATTTATTTAGATTATATTAGATAGATTTAGGTGTGTTTTTTTGTTTTTACCCCTCCCTGTGTTCCCTGTGTTAAATCTTCCTTCCTCCCTCTCCCCTTCATTGAATCCTTTTCCCTCTCCCCCTTATTCCATTCCTGATTCCCTTCCCCTGTTTTAAGTTTTGGATTTATTTAGAGTAGGAATATTATTAGATTGATTTTCATTTCAGTTTTGTACCCCTCCCTGTGTTCTTTGTGTTTCCCCCTGTGTAATATTGTNAGATAGATAGATAGATAGATAGATAGATAGCTAGATAGATATACATAGTAGTTAGCTTAGTTATAGAGATAGATAGAGATACAGTGTGTTTGTAGGACAATGCCTTTGTAGTTAATTATTAGGATATTCCATTTAGTTCAATAGGTTTTAGAATAGTTAATAGCAGTTAGAATTTAGTGTAGAAATAGATATATATATAAAAAAGAAACAGCCACTCCAGCCCCAGGACCCACTGTCAGGGTTCTGGGGCCTACGTTACTGGCAGGGAGGGTTGTGGCCAATATGTATCTAGAAGCTGCCACTCTAGCCCCAGGACCCACCGTCATGGGTCTGGGGCCATCATGCCTCGCACAGAGGCAATGTCATTCCAGTCCACCAAGAAACAGCCACTCCAGCCCCAGGACCCGCCATCAGGGTTCTGAGGCCAAGTTACAGATAGGAAGGGCTGTGGCCAATATCCAGAAGCTGCCACTCTAGCCCCAGGACCCAGCATCTTGGGTCTGGGGCCATCATTCCTTGCACAGAGAGCCGATTTTCCAAAGCATCAAGAAACAGCCACTCCAGCTCCAGGACCCACCACCAGGATTCTGGGGCCATGTTACAGGCAGGGAGGGCTGTAGCCAATATCCTTAAGTTGCCACTCTAGCCTCAGGACCCACTGTAATGGGTCAGGGGCCATCATTTCTTGCACAGAGAGCCTTTTTCTTAACGTCCAAACTGAACATGACCGAACCTAACGGGCGAACCCGAACACGGCGAACAGACCAAATGGGCGAACCGGACCGGACCGAACCGCCGAACCACAACCTGTTCACCCATCCCTACTGCAAGGAACCCTGCATCTACACTGTAGCAATTGGGAGTCTGTACATAAAGTCTCCCCACACAGATCACATGACAGTTTATTGCTGAATAAACTCAAGTGAATTGTCTGGATAGCTCAAAGGCAAACTCTTGTAAAAGTACAATTTAGTACTGATATGTGAACGTTGATTGGTGAAAGGTACGTCATGTCAGACTAATTTCTTCAAAGAAAAGAACTGTTGTTCTGAAGGAAAAGATATAGATACACTACCATTCACTTGTCCTATTGAAGTAGCCATAACTACAAGACATGCTCTTCATACCATCTCCAAAACACCATTGTTAAACAATCACATTATAGTATTATTCCCCATTCTCTCAAAGTTTCCAATAACCTTTTGCTTTGACTTTAACTAAAGACCACATCTCTTAGGTAAATAATTTTTGCCTCACATTTGAATAACTGACTGTTTAATAAAACAAGAAAGCATATACAAGGAGTTCTATTTCTTACCTGCAATCTTTCACATTATGCACATTGGCAAAATTGTTGCAGCAACATATTCTTGCCAATAAGTAGTGATTTCCTCATCTTTTTCCAAAGTCTTCATGGCTTCAAAGTTCTCATTTCAAAAAATTAGCTTGGATTAGATTATTTACTGAAAATTTCAGCTGTATGATTGATAAAATAGCAACTATTTTATGCTGCAATATTTGCAACTGTAATTGCCTCCTCTGAGTTACTAAAGTAATTCCCAGATAATGCTGCAAAGTGTTCAGATCTAAGTAAAATCTATATCTTTACAGTTAAAGTATGGGAGTGAGACATATTTAGAGTAGAGCTGAACCGAATAGCAAAGTCATTATCTGTGGTTAATATTCACTATTCCGGATAGTTTGGTGGTTATTCAACCATAAACCTGTTACCATGGTGGCTAAAATGGCAAACAAAAGTTAACCAGGTTATTGTATTACCATTAGCATATTAGCACTTTACCGTATAACCAAATGTTAGCCATTACTAATCTAAAACCAGGTCCATAGTGGGGGCAGGGGGAGGGGAGAGGAAAGAAATAATGGGCAAATGGTAAATGGCATATGGTAAACAGTGCAGTGTGGTATGATGCGATAATGTAGTAAAACCATTAATCAGTTCATTCAACAAATGGTAAACAGATACCGCTAGGTATCCAAACGTTTCGGGATCATGTTGGATACCATGGATCCAGCAGAATACCAAGTAGTGGTGATTATCCATTTCAGCTCAGATTTAGTGTGAGAATTTTGACAGAGTTTAGCAGCCAGAATTTCCTTTAAATCACAATAATGGATCCCAGAAATAGATTTTGATGGGAATGGAGTTCTTACATCACAAGCTATCTTCTATAAATAAAAATCTGAAACCAGATCCTAAATTATGTTTCTCCGTGCTAATTATTTTGTACATAATATATTGTGTATATTAGAGCTATATTAAAACCAGAGCTATATTAAAATTATGTAAGTGTAAAATACATTTTTAAATTTATAAACAAGTGTGAATAAGAATATCAATCGTACATTTTCCAATCAAGAAATGTATTTTAAGACCAAGAACTTTTTAATGATATTTTTTCACTGTGTAACATATTTAGATCAAATGATCTGAATATTTTTTAAACAAGACTTCATGGCCCACTACTTTGTGAATTGCACTCAAAACAGAAAATTTTACAAAAAAAGACATGAGGATGGGGAACATCTTTTTTGCTGTTACGTGCTATCTCTGGCTCCAGTGTGTTTGACTTGCATAGGTTCTTAGAGATCAAAAATATTTTTTGAATCAAATATTTATCCAAAATTTGTTCTGTTTTGTCCAAAATGTTATTGCAACCATAACTCTATGGGTAGGGTTGCCATATATGCAAATTTTTATTTGTTTATTTTTATTTATTTATTTATTTTTATTGGAGCCAATGCAGCCCTGCAACCTGTATATCTCATATGTGCCCTCTAAATATTTGCATATACAGCAACACTATCTATGGGTCAGTTGGTTCTTGTGAGATCTTGCTCTCCAATGAGCATAAAGGTTTCCCTCCACTTCATCTAAATCCTTTGAGGCAATAAAGAAGTTGATACACTGGATTGCTGGAACTCTGGATAAAACTTATGAAACAACGTAAGAGTTAGGGAAGGGAGCTCTTCATAGGTTCAGTCATCTAACTGTCCAGGTCTTTAATGAAAATTGGCCAGGTCAGTATTTTTTTTTTATTTTTATTTTTTAATGTTCCACTTTTATGCCCCAGATTTGTAGGTCTGCTCCTCATCCAAGGCTTCTGTTTTGCAACTGGCTGTGCCGGTATGCATTTTTCTCACACACAAAGCAAGTGATAGGACTGGAAGCTGGGTTCCAGACCTGCAGCATCCACAGAGCAGCATTAATAGCCATTAATGAACGTAGCAGCAGTGACAGTCAAGAAGTTGAAAAGTTACGTGTGCACTTGATTAGCTTAGTTACAAGGGAGAAGGGGACCCTGAGTGAAAAGATGGAAGAGGGAGCATCAGTGACAAGGCTTTGGGGATGAGCTGGAA
>QEPC01011684.1:60452-76142 GCA_003113815.1 Sphenodon punctatus
GCTAGAGCCATTGTGCAGTATACCCTCTTAGGATTGTTTCTGTGCTCCTGTTCTTCCACCCTGGCTCCCCTCTGTCACAAAGGTATCCTAAAACCCAGCAAAATGAAATCATCGACAAGAGCCACTTCCTCCTGGAATTTCCAGTCAGTGAAAGATAAAATAGTAAGTGAAATCTCTCTTACTATGTTTGGCTATAGGAATAAAATACAATAAATAAATAAATAAATAAAATCAATTCCGTTTCATTCCGTTTCGATGCTGAGTGAGCACACATTTTCCCTCCTATAGCTCAGCCCACCAGGCGCTTTGCTGAAGCCAGGAGAAAGAAAACCTTCTCAGGCTCGTTCCAACAGCTATATCAGAGTTGGTGCATGGCTGGGGTTGCTGCTATACCTCCCCTTTAATCCAGGACACTTATGAAAAATACATGCTGCAGGGCTGCATTGCTGGGCTTGATGGACCATTATGGCACTAGTACTTATGTTCTTGTAATGGGAAAGGAGGGAGGTGAGAGGGAGACATCTCTGAGGCAAGAGGGAGAACATACATGAAGGCCAGAGATTTCCCCAGGGATAGGGATGGGGAACAAACTCCCCAAAATGAAAGGAAGGAACATTCCCCATGAGATGCAGATATATGAGACAATGGAGAGTGAGATTCCCACTAGCAGAGGAAATGAATATGAGATTTGCTAGTGGAATAGACAAACTCCTACAAAATATGTGGTGCAGGGCTGCATTGGTTCCAGTGCAGCCTCTAACATGTATTTTTCATAAACATCCTCTATTAAAGAGGTATGGTAACTCTAAACAGGATGAGGAAAATCCTGAAAAATTTCCCCTGTGGGGGAGAAACTCCTGGAAAAAAGAAGGGAGGCAAGATGCTACAGGGTGGTAGTTGTGGTAGTTAATTAATTGGAAGAGAGGCCACTTACATTTAAAAGTCATTAATTTGGTTGTTTAACTTCACTGGCTAATGAGACACACCCTGCAATCAGACAAAGCTGCAATATTGACATCTTGTAAGAGAATTTTTTTACTGCCAGCCTATGGCCCCAAGGCTGAATTAATAATTTGGACTTAAGCCACAAATAAGTGTGACACACCTGCTGCAACTGCTCATGCTATAGACCAATGAAACACACCCACTTCTAGGTTGGAGGGCAGGAAACATTCACATCCTAGCATCCTTCCCAAATTGCAGGAGGATATGAGTTTGGGCTAAAAACATGAGGCAAGCCCCTAGACACAGCTGCCTTGTGAGATCCAACTAGATAAATATTTTGACATTGTTTCCTTTGATTTCTGTAACAAATATCCCAAAAGTGCTCAAGATAGAATTTAATTCATGATTAAATTAGGCTAATACCTACTCAAGCATAATTCCCATGGATACTAACATTGGAAGGAAATGATGAAACAGACAGATTTGGCTAAATCATGGGAAAATCCATTCAGATTTATATTAACCCTTTGGTTCCGGTTAATCTTTTGCATATTACGCTTTAAGAAAAACCTAGTATTTGGAAATCTTTTAAATGAATAAACAATGGTAAACCCAATTTATGTTAAATCCCTTGAAGCTTTTGGGAAAAGAAGCCAGAGAGGGCAAAGCAGGTGCAGATTAGTTATGCCTGCATATGCTAGGAATTGATATTACAATGTTCATTCCTGCTTACATTTAATATACAAGTAAAATGTAAACAAAACTCCTACCTTGGACTAATCACAGCAAACCACTGGTCTGTCTTCAATTGTCATCTGTATTGTTAAATGTGACACTGGTAGCCTATAACCATTTTGTACTGAACGACACTTTGTTTTCCAGATTTCTCACCCCTGACCTTCACAAAGACTCAATTATTCCTGTTACCAGTCTTAGGAGCCCTAAGGGGACATTTATTATTTCTTGGTTAGATATGACAAAAATACAGCACCAAGAAAACTTCCGCCCTTATAAACGCAAAGGGTCAATTTTATTGTTGAACAAGTAGCATTGCAATTAGCAGGTGACTGTGCAAAAAGCATGTCTCGATCTGCTACTCTCTCCTATGTGCTAACTGAAAAATATATATATTCTTGGACATTTTGTGCTCAGAGAACCCATCTACTGGGCTTGGGAGTGTGGACTCAGGAGTGAGCACCCAAAGTATGCTGAGTTTTAGAGAAAGTCACTTTTCAAAAACACTCTAGGCCACAGGTTCCCAAACTTTTTGTACTAACAGACCATCATAGATTACACTTCCTCTGGGTCATCTAATATTGGTCACTGCCAGTCGGCAGGGGAAAGGGGAGTGGAGGAAGACAGGACGTGTACCGTTAATCTGACACAATTATGGCAATTCCTACTTTCTTAGGAGCAATCCTGTAATCCTGTTTCTATTGAGGCCCTACCCAACCCCCTCTGCTAAGAAGCAATTCATAAAGCAGGGACCTGTGTTCACTGTGTTTTCCGTATGGCTGTCAATGGGGGAAATGCAGCGAACACAGGTCCTGGATCATAAATTGTCCAACATCAAGGGGTTTACCACTCTGAAGACTTCAGAGATGTGCTGTGAATGGTGTGTGGTGTTTGTATCTTACAAATGAGGCTGCTTCTAAATTTTAGTGCTTGAGTGCGTAAGTGACTGACTGCAGCTTTTGGGGGGGCGGGTGGGGGGAGAGCTATTTGTACCTGAGCCCAGTATAGTAAGCAAAGTCCAAATTTGTTGCATATGCCTGCTTTTGAAGCAGGACAGTCAGGTAGGATGCACTGAGGGGCATCACTCACTACAACACTTTTTACTGTTCTTCAGATGTGCATTAAACACAAGTATTTTGAGTGAGATAACAAAATAACGGATGCATTTTTGCACTGCGGTACATGTATCCCAGAACATTTTGACTGCTTAAGTCCTCTGATCTTTCCATTTGTCTTTCGGTTTCTGACCCTTTGAGATCAGTCCTGTTGTCAAGCTTGCCTGAAGCATGGAGAGGACATAAGGGCATTTGTGGGAGGAGGGGGATTACCTGAAAGTGCCCTCACTTCACCATATAGTGCCTCATCGGGGCCAGTTTGGAGACAATGGGGCAAAGGAGACACTTGGCCCAGGCCTCTCATATCTAAGAGGCCATGTTATGGATTCCTCAGCTGTCTCTTTCAAGACTGGTTGGGTGGGAGGCTGAGCCTAGTCGCTTTGTCATTTTCTGCTAGGGATATCAACCTGCACCAATTTTCAATTGCAGATTGGTTACGGTATGAGTTTTTTCGTGGACTTAATTATGGGTTCAGGTATGAACCCGTAATTAATTTTTTTTAAAAAACAACAATAACTGGTTTAACCCCCACCGGCTTGTCTTTCCACTCATCCCCTGGGGCCCTGGAATGATACTTACTGGCATCAGAGGGCTTGATTGAAAGTCTAACAGGCTTGATTGAAGGTCTGGGGGGCTCCTCCTCTGTGGAGGAGCCCCCCAGCAGGCTCCCTCATCATGGCACACTGTAGAAGTCCCTGCTCCACAGCGTGCGTGTGCAAAATAGCCACGGGGGCCTTTTTCGGCATGTGCAACCCTTTCCCAAAATGGCACCAGAAGCATTCTGTGCATGTGCGAAAAGCACCATTTGTGCATGAGCAGAACAGCTGCCCTTTCCCCAAATGGTGCCAACACTGATGACACCATTTTGGGAAAGGACTATGCATGCCCAAAACAGTCCCAGAGGCCATTTTCCACATGCACTCTGTGCAGCAGGGACCTCCACAGTGTGCCGTGGTGAGGAAGTTCGCCAGGGGGCTCCTCCACACAAGAGAAGCCCCCCCCAAAAAAAAACCTTCAATCCATACCACTGGACCTTTAATCAAGTCCTCTGAGGCCAACAAGTACCATATCAGGGCCCCGGAGGGTGTGTAAGGGAAATCCGGGTCCGTAGCAGAGGATCTACAATTTGCAGACTGCTATTATGGACTGGTACAGATTACGGGCAGTTACGGATTAATCCGTACCCATAATTGACATCCCTACTTTCCACTAACAGCTTCACTGGTACCAGTCATAAGCGGTAGGTGTCCAGAGGACTCCGCTTCCCCTCACCCCAATTCTCGAAGGAGGTAGCTGAGGTGAGGAATCTGGTCATCGTGGCCTCCCTTTGGGTGAACAAGATGCTGGAGCATAGAAAAGTTCTGCTGCTGACAAAATTGCTTTGGAGAGAAGAACAGGAGCCGGAGTGACTTTAAAACATGGGGGTCTCAAAAATGTATTTGCCCTGGATCTCTACATTTCTTAACTCTGGTTCCTGGCTCAGCCAGTATAAGTAGATGTCAGTCATCCCCGTGATAGCATGTTTGTTATACACATTAACCACAGGGTGACTGTGAGGCAGTTACTCTAGAGCTACTCCCACAGTCACAAAGTCATGTGAATAATCCAGTGTTATTCTGTGGTTCCCCATGGCACTTTACTTATAAAGTGCCTCCAGGGAACATTGTTTCATATGGACATACGCTCAAAGTCCAAAAGCAAAAGTGCTGAAGAGCCAGTGTCTTTTACTGGGGAGAAGTAAAATGAAGGCAAGAGGTTTGCATGTATTTTGCATATTTCCTTGGAAGTTCTACAACTCTAGTTTAGCCAAGCAATTTTCCAAGTTTCACTGAAAAACAAATCTCATTTGAAGGGGAAAAAAATCATACTTCAGCAGGGCTGGGTTTTGCAGATGTTATTTGCACCATTTATTTATCAAAAATAACTAGAAAATGTTTTTAAAGCATCATTCCAAACTGTACAAATAGAAATGTGACATGCTTGGCATGACTGTCGGTTTTACTTATCCTGTTTTACTGTTTCATATTCTGAGCAAACAGAGAGGCTATTTTCCCCAAGGGTTCAGGAGGGCATACTATTTCATTTCTTCAGAAAATTGTTTCTTAGGATTTCAATCTTTTTAGCCAGATATGACAAAACATAATATCAAGAACACTTATGCTTTTTATCAGCTCTATTTTCAAAACATAAATAATAGATCAGTATACAGTTAAGTCAGGTGGCCAAGGAAATCAGATAAACATATCAAAATATTTAAACAATGATACTCATTCTCACAACTGTAACATTAAATGCTTCCAGATACCCTATTTATAAAGATTGAGCAATTCAAAAGATCTTTCTTCTATGTTCATAATACTGCATTCAGGTAGCATTTAATTTTCTAATTTTTTGAGTAAATAAGGCAAATAAATCAAAATTGAACTGACCTTTAAAAAAAAGTTAGTCACATTATTCAGAAAAGACTCACATTTGCTTACAGTAGCCTGGCTCTCGGCATCATTACATCTCTCTCTATAAAGCAGCTTGTGAAAACTTTGAGATCTCCAATGTTTTAAGATAAAGCATATCAGGCATCTAGGAGCAGATGAGCATAATGGTCTCCTATGATATGTCAAGGGTATTCTCAGCTAGCTGCAAGGAGCTTTAACTGAGCAATTCCAATTACCATTAATACCCCCCTACGTTTCGACTCTCCTGTATCACTTGTGCTATAATTTGAGCATCAGTTCAAATTCATGGGGATTTCACTATTACAAACCTTCATAATATTGCAATGCGACAGCTTAAAGAGGTTTCATGGACTCTGAAATGTAATTGAACACAAAAGCTGGATGAAAACATGATCGGGGTTGAGACAGACCTTCAAAATAAAATAAATGTTCTTTCAAGCAGCCAATGGCTTCTCATTTAGAATAAGACATAATATTTTTTTTTAAATATTTTCATATCTGGGCCCTCTAGCAAAAGACTAGGTGAGAGAGAGAGTCTTACATAACTAAGGGAATGATCCTCAAATTAATTCTGGTATAGGAACAGCGAGCAAAATACCTCTATTAGTCCCTGCACTTAAGAAATGAAAGCAAAGGAATATCATTTCCCCTGAGCCAGATAGCACCTTCCTCTGTTAAGGAACCCAGTACATTTCAACTCCTCTTTTAAAAGAAAGAAACAATATAGGACTGAGTCTGCGAAGAATTCATTCATTCAATGAAATGTTTTGGCAAGTATTCCAGCATCTCTTGTCTATGGTAATGTGGCCTTCTCAACATAGCAAAATGCACTTGCATAAACTTTAGTAAGAATGTCTCTGCTACAAATTGACAAACAGGCAGCATGGTCCTTAGTGCATTTAGCCTGTGCAAGTCCCATTCACTTCAGTGTCTCATACTAGCACTAAGCGTTAGCACCAACATTAAATGCCAAGAGAGTGCATCTCACTGTAAAATACCCTAACAAATTATCAATAGCCTTTGGGCTCTTTTCCAGTAAACCTCTTAAGGCACATGCTTAATTGTAAACATTTGAGTACTTCTGGTAGGGCTGTCCATGGCCTAAAAGCAATTTGTGGAATTGGGGTCAGTTAGGGTTGCCACCTATGTATATTTTTTCAGGCGACTTATGAAAAATACATGTTGCAGGGCCTGCATTGGCACTAACGCAGGCCCTGCAACATGTATTTTTCATAAGTGGTCTGGGAAAATATACATAGGTGGCAACCCTAGGGTGAGTGTGCTCAACATCTTGTGTGGTTGACTGCACACCGAGATGTGATCCAAACATTTGGGTTTGGTCCCATGACATGCTGATTTCTGGCCACATCAGCAGCTTGACCTGGACCATGTGGAATCTGCAAAAGAGAAAACAAGTAAAAACTATCTGAAAAGCTGCTAATGGTGAGCTGAGTCTTTAGGGTGGCCAGATATGCAAATTTTAGAGGGCACTTGCGAGAAATGCAGACTGCAGGGCTGCATTGGCTCCAATTTGTGCATCTGCCCCCCTCCCCCCGAGTCCCAGGAGTTCTGGGGTACTTTGAGATATATAAAATAAAAAGGCATGGTTTCCATGGGGTTGTTGTGATGCCTGAAATCCTGGTAGCATGATTCTGGTGCAGCCTTTCACATACCTCCCCAGATTCCCAGTGGCCAAAGAGGAACAAGCCCCACCCCTCCGCAAATAAGCTCCAACCTCTCGTGCATTTACACACAGATCTCTTCTCTCCACATTCCAAATACACAGAGAAACAGAACTCTCCTGTTTATTATTCCACTTAGTTTCTTGTGCAGAGAAAGTAGGGTTTGCCCTGCAAGGTCTGAAAGCTTGCATACTCCACCAACTGTAGTTGGTCCGATAAAAAAATATTACTGAAGGACCCTATGAAGTCCAAAAACTTGCATGCCTCCACCAACTGCAGTTGGTCCAATAAAATATATCATTTTACTACTTTGTCTCAATCAACTTAGTTTCTTGCCATTCCATCATCTCCATTGTCCTCTAGGAGATAACCAGGAAAGAGATACCAGAGGCTTGAATTCTGGTCTTTCTATCCCTCTCTCCTGAGAGAGAAACTTTGCCCCCTGAAAGAGGGACAGTGGACCTCAGCACCTAAAGAGGGACTGTCGGGAGGTAATATGCCATATTGCTGTTTGTATTTATGTTGCACTTTATGGTGGAAAGAATATTTTGAAGGATAAGGCCAATAGCTGAAAACTATAAAAGCAGTAGAGCTTTTCACTGGAATGACTGGAAAAGCACATTGCAAACAACTAGCAACGGCACCGAAGCAAGAACTCCAACCTTTTTGTGACTGAACTTAGTTAATTTAGAAGCCAGGACTCAATGGAAAAATGTTCACCTTCAAATAATTGTGTAAATAAGAGTCTCCAAAGATTGCCTCAGTTTGGGAATTTGCATGATTTGCAAAATATACTTTGCTTAGAAGCATCCCCATTTTTGAAATAATTGCTTACAAGAGGAGAGCCAAAACACAATCTCAAATGTAGTAAAGGTAATTGCTGCACTTACTGCTCGTGTCATGTTGATGTATTACTATGTATCAAAGGTCACAGTTCTGTACTCATACATTATCAAATTTGAAAGAGCAATATTTGATTCTGACCAAACTTTAAACTGCCCACAATGTATGTGAAAGCAGATGGAGCAATACCGTGGTTTTTAAAAATGAACCCATGTTTCAGAAGCAGAGGGGTCAACAAGCCAGACTGACAGGGTTAGATGTCAGTCCTATGAATCTAATAGTTTCTGAGATTATCAGTGAGGTGCAGCACAGTGATCACAAGCTAAAGCAGCTGTACTAATGAAAATGAAACCGTCTACAAAAGTTAGGTAATACAGGCCTGTGACATGGGGCAGCACCAGGTAGACAATAATGCAGAAATAAGGACATAAATCACCATTTAGAGACAATAAAACCTATAATAGCAACCCTGGAATGTTTATTTGCCTATTGAAAGAAGTATCCCAGGACAAAAGTCCACTGGTGCCTGGGTTTATACTTCCCTGTGAAGTTGTAACACCAAACCGAAACAAATCAAAGCAGCCCCACCTCTCCGTGTGCGCCCAGTTTAGCAGTCTTGTGCCATCCCGGCCAGGAGGGGAGCTGGCCACTCACGCCATGATCCAACAGTTTTCACAATTGTTTGCAGGATGGATAAATTGGTCCTATCAGAGTCTACTGAAGCTTGAACAGTGTCTGTTTTCCACCTACGTCTAATGCGGCAGTTACAGAAATGGCAAAGAGGGGAAGATTCCCCACGTCTGTTTCAAATAGTGCACATGGCTGACTTAAAGACATTATAGATACAATCTGATTTGATCAAGCAAGGTTGGAGGAGAATGACTGCTAAGGGTGGGGGGGAATCATATGACTTAAGAACAGAGGTCACTTCAAACCAGGGGAGGATACCTTTCCCCTCCCCACAGGCCACTTTAAAATTAGAACAAACTCCATGGGCTGCATAGGAGTTAGGAGCAGGGGGGTGCTGAGGATGTGGGAAAGGAAGAGCCAGAGGCAGAGCCATATCATGCATCTATGCTCTGGATCTACCCCTAATTTTTGAGTGCATGTCTTCATTTCTCCCCATCGATGCGAGGGGGCTTAGTTGAGCCCAGGCCCCAGACTCGGGGCGGATGGGTGTCTTTGCAAGGCCTGAGTGGGTGGGGGAGGGAGTGGGGCCAACATTCCACTCCTCCCACTCTGAACATTCCCTAGTGGGGCTCAGGCTGCTTGCAAATGGCCCTGCCAAGAAGGAAGTTTTCAGAGTGGTTGGGATGGAGTGCTGGTCTCACCACTGCCCACTCTGAAAACCTCCTTCCTGGCAGCATTGCTGTTGCTCTTGGGAGTCCCACTGGGAGCTGGGGTGGCACTGTTACTGTTGCAGGAGCCAGGTTGGCCAGGACCCCACTCATACAATGGCAGTCTACAGTGGGGTTCCCAGTGAACCTCCCAAAGCGGAGGTCCCCATCCCTTTGCCCTTACAGGGGCCCATAATTGGGACATGAGTCCACAACCACCCAGGCTTGCTTCGTCCTTGCATGGGCCAAATCAAGAACAGATAGACTGAAGGTTCTTCAACCCTGCCTTAATCCCTAGAAGAATAATGAAAAGCGCACGTTGAACAAATAAAACTCATTATATAGCCTGGGTAACTCCTGTGCATGGACCATATGGGGGAACTGTTTCAGTCAATAACCATTGTGATCTGTAAATCATCATTAATCCCTTCCAAATCTTTATTTTTTCTTTCTTCCACCTAAAATAGTCACAGAGGAGAACACACATACCTGTGCTTATTACTTTGTGTGATAAGAGCTATCCAGAACTGCCATAAGGAGATACTGGGTTACATGTAGACTACAGGTCTAACAAATATGTAAAGGCAAAGGTTAAACATGTATGTAATGTGAAAGCTGAGAACTGGAAACTCACTTCAGGCAATGGAGAAATGCAAAGTCATGTCGAATGTGTATTCAGAAAAAGCCTAAACACCTCTGGAGACATTGAGTTGCAAATCAATTTCTACCTGTGGACGTGACTGAAAGCACAGAGTTACCTGGCAGGAAAATCAAACAAAGGATCCTGGAAAGGTACTTAAGAGGGAAGACAAAGAGAAATCACAGTTGATTGAGATCAGCTTGTTGAGCATCATCTGCATCATCACATCTTACCAGCCAAGAGAAGGGCTGCACCAAAGGAACTATAAAGTAAGGACTCTTGGAAACTAAGACTGGTACCCAGTCAAGCTTTCCATCGCTGACTGTGACATGAACTGAAATACCCTTTGACCTTGATTAGGGTAAGCCTAAGTCAGGAGAATCCAAATACAGATAGGAATGCGTTATTACTTATTAGTTATGTTTTTTTTATTTCTGCACTTTTGAGTATAATCTTGTACTGCATGCTTATTCATGATTTATCCATTAAACCACTTTATCCATTAAAGTTTTACTGAACTTCGCATGGTCCAGTGGAATTGTTAATCCTAACGTTGGCAGGACACAGTTTGGGATTAATTATGTGTTTACAAACACAGACAAACCTAGAGACAAAGTGTCTGCTGGGAAACTCTGTGGCTGAAAAAGTGACAAGAAGGTTCCCCCGTTGCAGGCTCAAATCTGTTCTAGAGAGAGAGCTGGCCCAGTGAGAGCTGCAAGCCAGGGAAACCGAGTCATGACAGCCTAGAGTGGGGTACTGAGCCCCAATCCCATGACAAGAACCATCAAGTTTTACTAAATTATAGCAAGTGTTGCCAGGTGACCGTTCTCTCAGATTGTAAACCTCAGAAACTAAGCGTCCGATTTCACATGAGTGCCCTGAAACTGCAGTCTGATCATTTGTCAGCAGTTCCTATGCTCTTGACTTCAGCAAGGCTCCTGTAAGTGGTGGGTTCCCTCCCCATGCAGCCTGACTGCAGCAGGGTTGAGGCCACAGGGAATCTGACTTACTTCACTATCCACTGCAGTGTGGGACCCAACAACGATGGGGCCCTGTGTGAGATGGTCAGGTGGGACCCACTTGTAGCATGGGAGTATGACAGACACAGACTGAATCGTCCATTAGAAAAAAAAATGTTACCGTAATTACATTTTTAACGTTCACTTAAACGTAACACCCACAAAAAGAGAGGGTGGAGGTTTTCCTGCACTTCAGGCCCATATATTATCCGTATGTTGTGATGGTGAGACCCCTCCTGAATTGCTAAAGGTCTTCCACAGATTGGTGCTCCCCAGGTTTGAGACTCCAAAAGCCCTTATTTTATGCTAGTATAAGATAGGAGACACCTTGGCAACCGCAAATGTGAAAAGGATCTAGGAATTGCATTCGAAGATGGCAAGGAACTTTTCTGCACTGCTACCAAGGGAAGGAATAGAAATAATGGGCTCAGTTGCAGAAAGGCCAATTTGAAGAAACTTCCAAACAGTCAGAGCTTTGTGGCAATGAAATAAGTTGCCTAGGGAGGCGGTAGGCTCTCCATCGGTGGAGATTCTCAAAAAGCAGATGGACATCTGTCGGGGATGTTGTAGCTGTAGTCATCCTGCATCTGAGCAGGGGGTTGGACTAGATGATCCTCTTCCTACTTTAAGATTGACACTTATGTTACTATTTCAAATCTATTCATAGAGCCAATATATTGAGTACCCCTGGAGGGCCACCTCAATACTTCCCAACATTTCAAGTGGCCCAAGAGAGACAATACCTGCCCACTCAGCCAAGAAACTCCAACCGTCTTCCTCCCTCTCTCTTGCACACACACCATCCCAATTGCATCAAGAGGAACAGAAGCTCTCATTTTACTCTCCCTTGCACAGAGACTGAGGTCTCACCTGGATCACTGCATCCAATCTTTGGCACCTCACTGCCACCAGTGGGGAAGACACAGTGAAAAGTGGTCCCTGTCTGGTTATTATTCCACTTAGTTTCTTATGGTTCCATCATCTCCCATTGTTCTCTCAAATGCTTTTCTTTGAATGCAACCAGGAAAGAGATGCATGAGACTTGAATTCCAGTCTTTAGGAGGGATAGTGGGATTCGGCAGCCAAAGAGGGCCTGCCGAGAGGTGTGCATGTGCATGGAGAAGTACAAGGCTGTACGATCTGCATTTGCCTGGATCCATTCTTGCTGTCCAGCTGAAAAATCCACTTGGTTCCATTAAGACACAAAAAGAGTAACAAGTGTCCAAAGCAAGGGGACATACCTTCTCCCCCATAGCCCCTCTAAGTCCACCCCACCCCACGGCCCTCTAAAATGACAGCAGCTCCATCCATTCATCCACAGCTGCTGGAGAGCTAAATGCAGGTGGAGAGCAAAGCAGCAAATCAATCACAGAGCACTGCAGCATAGGATTAGTCAGAAAGGGTGTTCTGATGCGGGGGGTGGGGGGAAAATTTTTAAAGGGGGGGTGCTTTAAATTTGTTTTAATGATGTTTATTTATTTATTTATTCAATTTAAATGTTATTGTAGATTTTTTATGTTTTAAGAATTGTTTTATAATATGTTGGAAGCCGCCCTGAGATGCCGTGGGCATGGGGGGTGGCATATAAATATAATGAAATAAATAAATAAATCTACATAGCCTAGGTGCTGCTGCCCCCACAAGACCCTAATGCTTGTACTGTGGATGTAGTGCAGGGATAGCTCAGTTGGAGAGAAAGCAGGATACTGCACAGCAATATCAGTACCACCAGCCTCTCAGCTCTGGTTCACCTGTCTCAACAGTGATGCTAGCTGGCTCCTCTACTGCACTTCATGGCAAAGCTGGATGAGGAGAATCTTTGTCTGGCACAGGATCTTTGTCTGGCGCAGTATTGGCAGCACAGGATCCAGGTAAGCGAGGGTCCCACAGGAAATGGAGATATGGGCCCCTTTCCAAACACTATATTTATATTTATTTATTTATTTAATATATTTATACCCCGCCCCTCCTGCAAACAGCTCGGGGCGACTACCCCCACAGCACTCCTTTCAATGGCCCCAGTGACCCTACCCATCACCATCTCCCATCCGACCGACCTCCCACCCCAGGCACTCACTGGTGGCGGGTAGGTCCCTAGAAGCTCTGTCAGTTTAGGTCATGGTGCTGGGCAGGATTAGAGCTGAACTGAGTATCCACTGCTATCTGGTATATGACCAGAGTGGATAACAAACAGGATCCAGTTAGTGTCCAGCAGACATCTCTTAGCTAAGTCTAAGGGCCTCTGCTCCATTCTTGTCCTCCTCAATTTTCCTGCTGCCTTTGACACTGGGTGCTTTCAAATACGATGGTTCCTGCCACCGCCACAGACTGCTCTGGGCACTGGTAGGAGCCGTCACTCTGGCCAGGAGTCGGCCTGGCCACCAAACAAATGTTATGGTGACTGGGCAGGGGACCGGGCGGGGAGATGCACGGAATGGATGTGTGTCTGCTCACGCTGTGTGAAGCCCAGCCCATGCCACCACCTTTGGTAGGTAAAGTGATTGTGGTAGGTAAATCCACCTGTGGTAGATAAAGTGGCCGTACAAATGTTACGACATGCTTACACCTGGTCAGGCAGCCGTTCCCCAGGCAATGTTGGCACTTAGTCCGGGTTCTGAGTTGGGGAAATCCTCAACACACAGCCTGAGCTAAGTGCCAGCACTGTCTTGGGAACAACCCAGGCTAACATCTTGTAGTGGTTTCTGGCGTGACAGCAGCCTGCATTTCCATGTGGGTGAAAATATGGAAATAGAAGCTATCATTATGTCTGAAAACACCCGCTGTTGACCCATGGCCTCCTCCTGGATCCGCTACGCTTCCTTGGTTTCTGAGATTCTGTTCTCAACTGGTTCTCTTCATATCTCTCAAACTGCTTCTTCTGTGTTTCTCTTGCTGGTATCTCCTCTACGTTGCTTCCCCTCTCTGTGGGAGTTCCTCAAGGCTCTGTTCTGGGACCTCTTCTCCCTTTACACTCTTTCTCTGGGTAAACTCATTGAATCTCACAGCTTCCAGTACCACCTTTATGCTGGTGACACTCAGCTCGCTCTCTCTCTCTCCACTCCCATGCTCTCCTCCTCCATCCAGACTCATATCGCTGTCTCTCTAACATCTCTGCCTGGATGCCTCACCACCAACTCAAACTAAGTATGTCCAAGACAGAACTCCTCCTCTTTCTCCCCAAAACTTTCCTTCCCTCTCAGAGCGCATTCCCACATACAGAAACATGCGGGTGTTTGTGAATGCAGGCAATTTAAAAATGCGCCTAAATTCATTCACACCAGCATGTCACTAGCGCATTCAAGCTACTTTACAGAATGAGCTAGTGACATTCTGACTGACCTGCATCATGTGGGGAAGGAGGCAGCAGCGGCGGCTCCATGCGGGGAAGGAGGCAGCGGCGGTGGCTCCATAAGCGGCTGCGGGGGAAACCGGAAGTGAAGAGAGGACTTCCGGCCACATGCGCAAGGAGAATGCAGCGCAGCGTTCTTACTGCAGGAGCCATGCAGGTCTTTGGACATGCGCTTCTGTAAAGGTAAGTTTTCGCTGCCCTCTCATGTGTTTAATTAACAAATGCAATTACAACAAATTAAGTGCATGGAGACTTTCCCACAGCATTAAATTATGCGGGGGAAAGAAGCAAGCGCTGATTTGCTGTATGTGGGAATGTGCCCTTAGTTTTTATTGAGGGCATCACCATTCAGCCTGTTCCTCAGGCATGTAGCCTGGGATTCATCTTTGACTCCTCCCTCTCCTTTACACCTCAGATCCAGGCTGTTCCTAAATCACGTCACTTCGCTCTGAATAATATTGCTAAAATCCAGCCTTGGCTTACTGTTGCCATCGCAAAAACCCTAGTCCATGCTCAAGTCATCTCTCGCCTTAATTACTGTAACTTCCTCCTTACTGGTCTCCCCTGCTCTGATCTCATCTCCATACAATGCTCTGACGACAGTCACCCATCTTTCCCATCACTTTCACCCCCTCCTCTCCATCCTACACTGGCTCCCTCCAGGGGCATAGCAAGGTTGAGAAGGGCCTGGCTCAAGTCTCAGTTATGGGCCCCCTATGTGCGTGCGTGCAAAGCACGCACGCGCTCCAAAACCCCAAAGTGGGCAGGGCTTAAGGGATGGGGTGGGGCTTAAGGGATGGGGCGGGGCCTGCTGACAACTTCTAACTATACAAAATATCGAGTTTGCTATTTTTGTAGTGATTTTTTAAAGTAGTCTGGTTGCACTGCAGTGGGTTAGCTGTAGATTTAAATCCAAAATAACCTGGGTTTTTATAAAATAAAATTTGTCTAGAGGACTATAGGTATGGCTACCCCATTTATAAAAGGTGGGTTGTAAAAAATCTTTAAACTAGCTGGGATATTTAACTTTTGAAAGTGGCTTCTTAAGTTGTGCCGTACTTTTAAAGGAAACCGTGCAAGGATGGCATAGCTGATTCTTTTATTTATGCCCAAATGACGTACTGTCACGGGTCCCAAGACATTATGGTATCAAGCACATACATAAATACTACATAGTTCGATCCAAAATGTGCCTGCAGGCAATAGTCAATCCAGTCTGTTGGTTGAATGGTTCCCATGTTTTCTTTCTTACGCGCACGCGCACGCGCACACACAAAAATAAATAGGACTGCCCAAAAGGACAAGACTCTTCAGTCTCGACTTGAATACAGATTTCATGACCTTCCAGAAAAGTTTTGTTCTGTATGATGTTCAGTGGCAGTGGTAATAGTGGGATTCCTCCCATGTGTCTCTTCTAAATTTTATTTTTGAAATATATTTATAAAATTTAAAGGTGAGGACATAGGACCAAAGCTAGCGAAAATTCACAGAGAAAGCTGACTATCCTCTATTAACTTGCACCTGGATGTTGCATGTTTTTTGCATGTTGTTACTGTGTCACACATGGCAGAA
>QEPC01011684.1:93484-106124 GCA_003113815.1 Sphenodon punctatus
ACCTCATGACTCAGGGTGGCATTGGGAAGCTGTAAGCCTGCCAGCCGGTCTCTGGCTACACGATCTCGGCCTGCCTATCTGACTGGCTCTCTCGCGTATGCACTGCACAGTCTTCGTCAGCCTATCTGAGTACCCTGCCTAGGTCCCAGCCTGCCTTCCCTACTGCCTCTCATGCCACACTGCCTGCCCACCCGCCCAGGTTGCCAAGATCAAAGCCTGCCTCAGTCAGCCTTCCAATGTTCATGCCACACTGTCTGTGTGCCCACCTGCCCAGGTGGCCAAGATTAAACCCTGCCTCAGCCAGCCTTCCGATGCTCATGCCACACTGCCTGTCTGTCCACCCACCCAGGTGGCCAAGATCAAAGCCTGCCTCAGTTTGCCTTCCCATGCTCATGCCAAAGTGCCTGTCTACCCACCCTGTGGGCAAAGCTGAAGCCCTGCCTACCTCTCATGCCAAGGTGCCTGTCTGCCTGCCCTGGAAACCCTGGGTGATGTGCCCCACTGGCGTGGTAATCCCGCTGCTGCTGTCTGCTGGTCCATGGGTGCTCTGCCCTGGAAAATCCAAATGTCCCCACGCAATCCTGCTGCTGCCATCTGCTGCTGTATGGGAGCTCTTCCCTGGAAAATCCTACCATCCTGGCTCCATGGGTGCTGCGCACAGGCAAATCCTGCTGCTGCCATCTTTACTGTTCCACAGGTTCTGTGCCCGGTTAATCCAATGTCTGCTGCTGCTGCCAATGCCGCCTCTGCTGTCAGTGGCATGGGTTCTGCTACTGGGCAATCCAATGTCTGCTGCTGGCCAAGCAGGGGTGCCAGCCACCGAGCCCTCGCCGGGCCTCTGCCAGTGCTCCACCAATGCCAGTCAGCCTGTAATGCCCAGCTGAGGAGAGGTGCCAGCCACTGAGCCCTGGCCGGGCCTCTGCCGCTACTCCGCTGATGCCAGCCAGCAACACCTGGCCAAGCAGGGGTGCCAGCCACTCCAGCCCCAGGACCCACTGTCAGGGTTCTGGGGCCCTCATTGTGCTCATGGGGAACTGTCATTCCACCGCATCAAGAAGTAGCCAGCCACTCCAGCCCCAGGACCCACCGTCAGGGTTCTGGGGCCTACATTACAGGCAGGGAGAGCTGTCATTCCACATCATCCAGAACCTGCCACTCTAGTCCCAGGACCACCGTCAGGGTTCTGGGGCCATCATTCCGATCATGCGGAGCTGTCATTCCACATCATCAAGAATAAGTCACTCCAACCCCAGGACCCACCATCAGGGTTCTGGGGCCATCATTCCACTCACAGGGAGCCATCATTCCACCACATCAAAAAACAGTCAGCCACTCCAGCTCCAGGACCCACTGTCAGAGTTCCAGGGCCTACGTTCCAGGCAGGGAGGGCTGTCGTTCCACTTCGTTGTCTACAACTGCCCCACCAATGCCCGGCAGCCTTCAGTGCCTGGCCAAGTAGGGGTACCAGCCACCAAGCCCTGGCTAGGCCTCTGCTGCTGCTCCATCAATGCCTGGCAGCCTGAAACGCCTGGCCAAGTAGGGGTGTCAGCCATTGATCCCTGGCCAGGCCTGTGCCGCTGCTCCTGGCACTTAGTGAGCAGGGGACATGGCCTCAGCAGAACCAGCCAGGAGCCCTGGGGGCCTGGGTTCCCCAGGACTCACAACAGGCAGGGACATGTCAGTTGCAAAGGTCATCCAAGTGTGCTTCCACCTCCCGCATGGTCCATGGCAGAGGGAGTGCATGGTGGCTTGCTACTGGGGTAGCCATGCTGGGAGACGCTCAATTGAATCCCTCCCCAAACACTCCATATGAGTGGGTGCTCTGCAGCAGTGCCACTCAGCATTGCCAGCTTGCAATGCCCGGACCATTAGGGGTGCCAGTCACCAAGCCCTGACCGGGCCTCTGCCATGGCTCCACCAATGCCAGCCTTGAATGCCCAGTCAAGTAGGGGTGACAGCCACCAAGCTCTAGCCAAGCCTCTGCCACCGCTCCATCTATGCCAGCCTGCAATGTCCTGCCCCCTATGGGTGCCAGTGACCAAGCCCCAAGCCTTCCTGGACTCTGCTGCTGCTGCCACTACCACCAATGGGTCTCAGACAGACAGCCCTGGTGCCACGGGCACCCTCAGGGGCCAAGCACCAAGCCTTCCCGGTCTCTGCCACTGCTGCTGGGTCTCCAACGGCCAGCCCCGGTGCCACGGGCACCCCCAGGGGCCAAGCACTGAGCCTGCCTGTGCAACCCAGGGTGCCAAGCACTAAGTCTTCCCAGTCTCTGCTGCTGCTGCTGCTGCTTCTGGGCTCTGACAGCCTGCCATGTCACCACGGGGCCCCCTGGGGGGTCCCTGGAGTGCCCCAAGCCTCATGGCAGTGCTGAACTCTGCCAAAAATTCGGGAGGTCCGAACTCCACCAGACCAAACCCACGAACCCGAAGATTTTAGTCTGAACGGCCAAATGGCCAAACATCCTAACTCCGTCCTGTTTGCACATCCCTAGCGTGTATTGTCATGCAACACATTGTAAACTACTCTGCCTAATAGAGGAAAGGATGGGAACCCATAGGAGAAGCAGTTGTTCCACGGTATCGTAAAGGCATCCAATAAGGAGCCTGGGGCCCTTCCCACCTTGCTGCAGAAGAGTGGAAGTTTAAGGTTTGATGGGTCTGCAAAGAGGTTCTGGGTTGGGGTGTCCCAGCAATCAAATAGGGTCTGAAGGACTTCATTGCAGAGTGCCCAGTTGTGATGCTCTGATATAGGCCTGCTCAGGTGGTCTGCAAGGTGATTTGATTGCCCGGAAGATGTATGGCTATAGGGTACACATTGTTATTGATGTACCGCACCCAGATCCGTTGTGCTTCCTGAGATAGAATGGAGGCTTGGGTCCCTCCCTGTCCTCTGATACATCACATAGCTGTGATGTAATCTGCACTACATAGTTCTGTATCTCTCTGGCAAAGGTTCAGGGTCCATCTAATGACCCACAGCTCAAGGAGATTTATGTGGAGACTCTTTTCCTGTTCAGAGCAAAGGCCTTGCACTGTTAGGGTTTTTCAGTGAGATCCCCATCCCTCTAAAGAGACATCAGTCATGAGCATTATGGACAGTTTGGGTGTCCTGAAGGGAATTCCCTTGAATGCATGCTGTGGGGATGCCCATCATTCAAGGCCTGTTAGAATTTTTCTTGGACATCAAGTGACACGGTGGACAGTAAAAGTGACCCAGCCAGTGTTGGAGGGGGAGCATATACAGTTTGGCATAGGGGACTATCATTGTTGTAGATGCTAGAAGACTCAGCAGTCATAGGAAGAACTAGACAGTTTGTCAAGGATGAACAGTTAATTGTGGCCACAATGTCGTTGAATAGGTCCCAAGGAAGAAAGGCTCTCACTTTGGTAGTGTACGGGCGTTTTCCCATGTTGCTAAATGCATACCATTTGCCTCCGTGAGAAACAGCAAGAGGTAAACGCTGCATGGCTTTTGTCACGTGGAAAACAAAGCCGCATGATTTTGGCACCAGTCATGCAGAGGATGCAGAGCTTGGTTTTCCAGCTCTGCATCCTCCACATGATCGGCGCATAACTTGCACAGCTTTACTTTCCCATGTGACAAAAGCCATGCAGCATTTACTTCTAGCAATTGTCGCAGTGGGAGTAAATGGTGTGCGTTTAGTAACATGAGAAAGTGCCCTAAAACTGCACCTATGGATGTCAGGATTTAGACACACTCACGGTGTGACTTCTGTTCATTGATCATTAAGTCAAGTTTCTGGAGGAGCTGTCTGCTGATACAAACATGGGAAGTGAATGGGGGAGATGGCCCTGCCCAGTGTGGGGCACAGCTGCAGATAGCCCTGAGCAGGTCTAGATGGTCAGGTGGTGAGAGGAGGGATAGGGCGCCTTGCATGAAAATGGGGTCTAAGCGGCCCTACATTGCCACCTTGCAGCACCTGGGCAGTGACAAGACTTTGCAGTCACACCCTCCTGTCCCTTGAATGCCCGAGTGGAGAGTGCCTTACAGGCCTCGTAGCCCTTTCTAACGTGCACCTCACACAGATGGAGGAGGCACTCGTCATGTTGTTCTGACAATGGGAAAACTGAGGAGCAAGTTTGGCATCTCTTGAAGCCTGGTTTCTTTCCCACTGGGGCAGCCACACCAGAGGGTCCCTGGCAGGAAGAGAGACTGAAGAAACAACGTGCTAACTAAGAACTATAAAACTAGCCTATGTACCTAAATTAACTATTTGTATAATTTAATTATTTTATTTTAAAGACAAGCTAATGGATGTTCCTCTGAGTGTAGCCTGTGGCAGTTGGAAGGAACTGAGGCCCGAAAGCTCTGCTCCCCCCCCCCCCTTTATACCCCAGACTATCGTGAGGGTTCAGGAGGGAGGAAAGGGGTGGGTGGGGAGTGGAGCCACAGCTTCTAGAAACTTCTTCAACAAGCTGCTCAACTGCATACAGAGACAAGCTCCTCCCAGTGTGCCTGTGAGCAGGACATGATCCCATAAGTGGGGCTTCCCTTGTTCTTGGCCCGGAGGCTGCAGATGGTGCAGAATGCGGCGGCTCGTCTTCTTACGGGGACGGGTCGCCGGGAGCACATTACACCGGTGCTCCGAGCTCTGCACTGGCTGCCTATAGTGTGCCGGGCCAAGTTCAAGGTCCTAGTTATGATCTATAAAGCCCTATACGGCCTTGGCCCCTCTTACCTTAGGGACCGCCTCGCCCTTCGCGCCCCGGAACGACTCCTGCGGTCTGCCGGGGGTGCCCTCCTGGAGGTCCCCCGTGTTAAGCGGGGGGCCACGATGGAGCGGGCATTCTCGGTGGTAGGGCCGCGGCTGTGGAACTCCCTTCCGGAGGAAGCTCGCCTGGCCCCAAGCCTTTTAACATTTCGGCGGAACTGTAAGACCTGGCTGTTTGCCCAGGCCTTTGGGAGGGAGGGTTGGGGGGGGTAGTTTTTAATCCCCCGCCCGTTTATTTATTTATCACTGTCCTTTTTACCCTGTTTTATTGAGATATTTTATATTTATATTTTAAATTGTTCTTAACTGTTTTATGACTGTTGTTAGCCGCCCGGATGGGGCGGGATAAAAATCTACAAAATAAAATATAAATAAATAAATAAGTGAGATTCAGAGTCACTTGAAAAAGAACATAATACCTTAGCTCTTTAAGTATAAAGACCAGTACTAAACAAATGTTCAAAAGGTGAAACATTGGGTGTCTTTAAGCATAACATTGATCAGGTGGCAAACGGCCCCAGCGTGTGTTTGTTGCGTGTAAGCAGCATAATGATTTGAACATCATTTTGCCCACATGTTGGATTCCAGGTAAACACAGGATACAAATATGATTGCATTGCTATCTCATCAACTCACATGTTCCCCACGAACATGTCAGGAGTGTTATGTTTAAAGATGTTGAGTGATGCGTTTGTATCAACTTCCGGTTATCAGTTCAATCGAGCACTGTATTTTCTGGAGTGGACTTGGTTCTGCTCTGGCCGTCTCCATCCTGCCATTCTCTGTCCTCATTGTTTGAAGCATAAGCATTATTTCTCACAAAGGGAACAACATAAAGTTGCCAGTTGAAAGGGAGTTGTCAGCTTGGTTGTAAGCACTCCTGACATTATGTCCTGCTGCAATGCTATTTACATCTCCTTCACAGCGACAACCTCTGCAAGGGACATTAGCACCTACTCCGCAAAACAAAGCACGGAAGAAAGTGCTTTCACAGCTGCTTAGAAATTCCAATTATAGGAGGCTGCATCTGCAGTCTGAGGAAAGGCCCAGGGGAACACCTGTTGCCTCCAAAATTGGGTGCATGTCTAAACATGGGGTACATTTGAACATGGGATGCAACCAGTGTCATGTCGATATCCTATCACAGTTTGAGATACTCTTTAACGTTATGTTTAATTTATTTTTTATTTAATCGCATTTATACCCCGCCCCTCCTGAAACAGCTCGGGGTGACTAACAATATCAAAAGTTAAAACACAATTCTAAAACATTTTAAAAGTACTCATAAAATCAACAGTTAAAACACGGCTAGGGAACATAAAAAAATAATACAATAAATAAGGGTGGAGGGGGATAAAAAACTCTAACCCCCTTCCCCCCTCCCCAAAGGCCTGGGCGAACAGCCAGGTTTTGCAGATTCACCTGAATGTTAAAAGGCTTGGGGCCAGACGAGCTTCCTCTTTTATACAAGATGCCCTTTGTATAAAAATTATATTCGGTCAGTAAGATATAAGGAGCTGCCTAACTGAGTCCGACCAACGGTAAATCTTAGCCCAGAATTGTCACAACCTGACATGGCAGCAGGGTTTTAAAACCGGCTCTCAAGGATCTCCAGAAGAGGCCTCAGCCAGGCGTGCTACCTGAGACCCTCCAGGATCCCTGGCAGAGGCCTCACGCAGGCATGCTACCAGAGAACCTGAATTGGAGATGCTGGGGATTGAACTTAGGACCTTATACATGCAAAGCATTTGCTCTACTACCTGAGCCATGGCCCACCTCTTTTGGACCAGCTACTCACAACTAAACCTTTTCATACATGCATCATCTTCAGGATTTGTCTAACAAAATTAGCTCTTAAGACCACTTGGCTATAGACTTAGTTATTGTTAGTAAAAATAGCATCCGTGCCAGATCCAGGAAAGTTGGGGACCTGTGCAAAATGGTAGTGTGGGTCTCATCCTAACATAAAAGTGTTGGATGGACAGAAAGACACAAGAACTGTCCATTAGAAAAAGAAAAATAACTGTATTTTGATGTTTGATGAAACATAATACCCCCTTTGTGGGCCAAAGCTCTTTACCCTGTAGGCCTGTACACTACATATGTTATTTCTAGTGGGCTCATGGTCCCCATCTGGGGCAGGGTTCCTGAATCCATGGACCATTTATGGGGTAACAAATTTTTAAAATAAATAAATAAATGTATAGGTCACAGCTCCCTGCATTTAAGGCTCTGTGGGTCTTTGCTTTACACCAGTGCTTTTCGCACACATGCTTTCATTTCAAGTTTCTTCATGGAGCTCATATTTTGGGGGCCCCTGCAGAACCTCTCCAACACAAGGCCCTGGGTGGTTGTAGAGTCTGCACTTGCCTTTGCCTGGCATCTTCTATCCACTAGAGAACCTCTTTCACTGCTGCTCTTTCCCACATGTTTTTTGTTTGTTTTTTATGTTAGGCTCCTAATTCCTCGTCCTGATATTTAGCTAAACAGAATCTGGAGATGAACTATTCAAGGAAGTAATGGCTTCTCTTGAACCATCCCTCCCCCCCAAAAGAAGCTTTCCCACACAGCATATTAAGTCATACTTTATATGGGCCTGGTTGCTTGTCAGCACATCATAGGGACTTCTACTCCAAAAGCACTCTGTTATATTGGTGGTATCTTGTAAGGAGATTAATTGTAACACAGCATAAGAACATAAGAAGTGCCATACTGGGTCAGACTAATGGTCCATCTAGCCCAGCATCCTGTCTCTGAAAGTGGCCAATCACCGTGGCTTGGGAGAAGCACCCAACAAGTCACAATGGGGGATCCATTCCCTGTTTTCCCCCAGCTCTCATCATGTTCCCTGATCCTGGCTAATAGCTGCTAATGGACCTTTCTTCCAGAAACTTATTCAAACCTCTTTTAAACAGGTATCGTATTATTGGCCCTTATCACAGCCTCTGGAAGTAGATTCCACAACCCAATTATATGCTGAGTGAAAAAATATTTTCTTTTGTTTTAAATTTGCCACCCATGAGTTTCATGGAGTGTCTCCTAGTTCTAGTACTAGCTGAGAGGATAAGTAACTGCTCCTTGTTTATTAGTTCCACCCCACTCATGATTTTATAGACCTCTATCATATTGCCTCTTAACCTACCACCAAGCCTCTTCCATGCCCTTGATCATTTTTGTTGCCCTTCTCTGTACCTTTTCTAGTTCAGCTATGTCTTTTTTGAGATGTGGCGACCAGAACTGCACACAATGTTTGAGGTGCGGTCGCACCATTGATTGTAAAGAGGCATTATGACACTCCGTTTTATTCTCTATCCCCTTCCAAATAATTCCTAACCTTGTTCACTTTTTTGACTGCTGCTGCGCACTGCGCTGTGGATTTCATTGCATTGTCCACAACCACCCCCAGATCCTTTTCCTGAGTGGTAACTCCTAGCTTAGGACCCAGCATTGTGTACTCATAATTTGGATTATTTTTCCCTACGTGCATCACTTTGCACTTGTCCACATTAAATCTCATTTGCCATTTAGATGCCCAGGCACCCAGTGTCATAAGATCCTGTTGCAGTTCCTCACAGTCTGCTCGTGTTTTAACTACCTTGAATAACTTGGTGTCGTCTGCAAATTTGATCACCTCACTCTTAACACCCTTTTCCAAATCATTAATGAATACATTAAACAGCACCGGTCCCAATACAGATCCCTGAGGCACACCACTTTTTACATCTCTCCATTGTGAAAACTGACCATTTAGTCCTACCCTTTGCTTTCTAACTTTTAACCAGTTTCTGATCCATAGTAAAACACTACCTCCTATCCCATGACTTTTTAATTTTCTCAAGAGTCTCTCATGAGGGACCTTATCAAATACTTTCCGGAAATCCAGGTACACTATCTACTGGGTCTCTCTTGTCCACATGCTTATTTACACCTTCAAAGAGTTCCAACAAGTTAGTGAGGCATGACTTACCTTTACTATATCCGTGTTGACTCTTTCCCATTAAGCCATGTTTGTCAACATGCCCTGTAATTCTGTCCTTAATGATGGTTTCCACCATTTCCCCCGGCACAGACATCAAGCGTAGACGTCAGACGTCTGTAGTTTCCAGGATCACCTCTGAATCCCCTTTTAAAAATCAGGGTTATATTTGCCACCCTCCAGTCCTTGGGTACAATGACAGATTTTAGTGACAGGTTACAGTAGGTCTGCAATTTCATATTGGAACTCCTTCAATGCCATCTGGCCCTGGTGACTTGCTAGTATTCAGCTTTGCCCTAGAACATCCTCCAACCTCACATTGATTTGTAACAGCTCTTCAAATTCCTCACCCACAAAGCAAGGATCCAGCATGGGTACCTCCCCAAAATCCTCCGCAGTGAAGACCGACGCAAAGAACTCATCCAGCTTCTCTGCAATGTCCTTATCCTCCCTGAGTGCCCCTTTTACTCCCTTGTCATCTAATGGCCCAGCTGACTCCCTAGCAGGCTCCTTGCTTCTGATGTATTTTAAAAGGTTTTTGTGGCTTGTTTTTGCCTCTTTAGCAAGCCTCCCTTCAAAATCTCTCTTGGCCTGCCTTATTAATACTTTACATTTACATTGCCAGTGTTTATGCTCTTTCATATTGTTTTCATTGGGATTAGTCTTCCATTTCTTAAAGGATACGTTTTTGACTCTAATAGCCTCCTTCACCTCCCCATTTAACCACAGTGGAAGATGTTTGGTCTTCCTGCTTCCTTTTTTAATTTGTGTGATGCATTTAATCTGGGCTTCTGGAAGGGTGCTTTTAAACAGCCTCCATGCCTCTTGCAAACGTGTAGCCCTTGCAACGCATCCTCACTATACCATCGAGGGCGGGCAAGCAGAGGGTTACTGCTCCTAATCAAGGAGTCCCTGGGGGTTAAAACTAAACTGCTCAAGATTTTTTCTTCCTACTTTGCCTTGTGGCATTGTGTTTTTCCCCAGGGTCTTGAGTTACTAATAGCCAATATTTATGTCCCACCTGCCACATCTCTATATTATACTGATGACATCTGGCCATTTGTTACGTCAGCAGTCCAAGAGGCCTATCGGAAATTTCCTGGGGCCACATTGATTATGGGAGGTGATACCAACATTCGTACAGGTAGTCCAGTAGAATCTGTGGTAGCTTTAGAACCTGATGAGGTGATAATCCCACCCTCTACCACCACCCATGCTTCTATGGATAAGGTGAAAGGGTCTAGGGCCTTTAGAATGGCCCATCTCCAAAGCTCCCTTGACCTAGTGGTCTTGAACGGCTTATTACCAAGGGATTTGGTGGGCAATTTTACCTTCCATTCTGTCTTAGGCTCCAGCGTGATCGACTATATTTTAATTTCTTCTAGTTTTTTGTTCAATGCCCTGGAACGGAGGGTTCTCATGGCCTCAGAAACAGAGCATTCGCCTCTGACTCTGCTAATTCGAGATCCTTTTAGCCATGAATCCAAGGCTTGGATGATTCCGGACGAGCCAGCCCCGGTCCAGGTAGCGACCTGCACATTTTGCAAGAAATGGACCCCCGAATTGGGGGAAGCCTTTCTTGCCTTTACTTCTCTGGAAACAGTTAGGGCCTTATATGCTCAGATTCGAGCAGCTTCCCCTGTTTCTGTGGCAGCCTTTGTAACATTGACCAGTACACTTACTCCATTGCTAGTGGCCTGCAAACCCTGTATACCTAACTCTTTACCCCTTCCTTCCTGGTTTGACCAAATCTGTGTTAAGGCAAGGGCTTCTCTTAGGAAGGCGGTTAGGACTATGCGGAAATTTCCTTCCAAACCTAATAGATCACATGTGGCTGGATCTAGGAGGACTTATAAGATACTGTTAAGGTAGAAGAAATTTTTGTTTCAGAAGCAGCAGTGGCAGCATCTACACCAGGGACTCAGCTAGGTTCTGGTCTCTGCTAGCTAGAGCTAAGTGGAGGGGCCCAGCCGAGGGGAAATGTCCTCTCCCTATGGTAAAATGGCAACAGGATTTCGAAGCCTTGTATTCTAAGCCACCTAATCTGCCTCGGGTCGTTGAGCTCCAGCCCATTAACAGATTTCAGGAGTGGCCCCCTGTCCTAGCCGAGGATCTTCTCGATTCTATAACCCAACTGAAGAGTGGCAAAGCCCCTGGCTGAGACTATATTCCTCCAGAATTGATAAAACATGATGTCAACTGGTGGACCTCTTTGTTGGCCCCTCTATTCACTGCTATTAATTCCTCAGGTCGGATTCCTAAAGCCTGGTTAAAGAGCTTAGTTGTGTCTATTTTCAAAAAAGGAGATCCAGGAGTGCCTTCTAATTACCGTCCTATCAGCTTGTTATCTATTGTCGGGAAATTGTATGCTAAATACCTTCTTTCCAAGCTTCAAGCTTGGCTAGATGACAACGATATTATTTTTCCCGAACAAGCTGGATTTAGGGCAGGCCAATCTACCCTGGATCATGCCCACGTACTTAAGCATTTGTCCGTTAAGTACGTACTACGCCACAAGAAAACGTCTCTATTTTGCTGTTTTGTCGACCTTAGGGCGGCGTTTGATACCATAGATAGGGATCGCCTCTGGGCAAAACTTAGGGAGTCTTCTATCGATAGGCGTTTGTTATACCTGATTGTAGAACTCCATCGGGATAATTCCATACAGGTTCACCCTGCTAGGAATGGTCCACTTTCAAGCGATGTTCCTCTTTGTAGAGGTGTACGCCAGGGATGTATATTGGCTCCGGCACTATTCAGTTTCTATGTTAACGATCTTATCCCCCATATGGCAGGAAACAATTTACATGCCCCTAAGCTAGGTGCTTGCAGGTTACCCATCTTATTGTACGCAGATGATACTGTCTTGATATCAACATCCCAAGTTGGTCTGCGCAGGGACATGGACAGGTTTCTGCTTTATTGTAAACAGAATCTGTGTATTAAGTATTCTAAGACCAAGGTCTTGGTAATAGGACATGCCTGTTGTCAGCATAGATGGTTAATGGATGGAATTGTAAATCGACCAGGTCCGTGTTTTTAGGTATTTGGGGGGGTGGGGTTTCAGCAACAGGCCAATGGTCTGCGCATTTCGAAGCAGCCAGTTTATTGGCCCATAAAACTACCAACTCTATGGTGGGTTTTTTCCACTCCCAAGGTGGAAATCTGGCAACCCCTGCTCTGTCCCTATTCAAGGCAAAAGTGATTCCGCAGTTACTGTATGCGGTGGCCATTTGGGGTCTCTCTTTCATAAGCTCAAAAGTATACAAAATGGCTTCCATCGTGCAGTACTTGGCTTGCCTCCTTGTGTCCCCCAGGTAATTTTGAGGGCTGAGTTGGCTGTGAGTACTATCAGAGCCAGGGCCCTGCTAGCCATTTTTAAGTTCTGGCTGAGAGTGGTGGTTTTCCCCCCTCCATCATTGTCCCTTTTGTCATTTATAGCTGAAAACAATCTAACTGGTTTTTGGTAGGAGGGGGTGGAATTGGAAGTACTTAAAACTGGTTCTTCAAAAGACCTTTTGCTCCCATTGTGTTATAAAGGGGCAGTCTCTTTGATTAAGAATAGGGTTTATGACCAGGAGCAGCAAAGGGAGCTTGCTGCCCTGTCTGCCCAGAGGATTGCCCCGGATTATATCCTCCCTACCCCCAACCTCCACCCTCCCCAATATATCAGTCTGTGGCAAAGAGGGCCCCTTAGAAAGGCCTTGGCCTCAATGCGCTGTGGCGTTTTCCCTTCTGCTCTGTTGGAGGGCGGATATAGGAATGTCCCAATAGACCAGAGACTATGCCTCCATTGCGATTTGGCTACCGTGCAGACTCCAAGACATATGCTCTTGGATTGCCCAATGTTTAGCCTATTGAGAGAGAGAGAGAGAGATTGGCCCTTATGCTAATTTATCTAGGGGAAGTAAGGAACTCCTACTACGCTC
>QEPC01011684.1:116291-153802 GCA_003113815.1 Sphenodon punctatus
ATTGCCTCTGGGGAGTTCTGAACCTCTATCTCCCAGCTGGGGGAACCTAACGAACGAAACCTGGCCCCATGGGCACCCATTGCCCAACTGGTCCAGGTTGTCCCGCATGGTGCACTCAGCATATCCTGCCTTGACACCATGGCGAGTTGTCCCAGGGCAAATATCTGGCAGCCACACATTAGATGAGCAGGTGGCTGCGGGACCAAGTATAGGCAACGTCTCATCCATTACCACCCCTAAAGAGGTGTACTCCCTGCTACCAGTTTCTAGTCCTCTCGGGACTAAAGAGATGTATTTTTGTGAAGGGTCAATCTAGATCCTGTGCATCTGTGGTGTTTTTGGCAAATGGAAGGGTGAAAGAGCCACCAATCCGTGGCAGAAGCGACTGGAGAAGGGAGTTATTTTCAGTTGAATTCCCTCTGAAATGAAGCTTTGCCCTCATAGTACCAGTGGTTTGTATTCCGGAGTTGCCAGTCTTTTGCCAGCCTGGAGCCAGCTTCTCTCCCACTCAACAAGGTGCAATGCACCAAGGGATACCATCCAGGAAACAGCTACTTACAAGGGAGTATCAAGTGAAGACCGTGTCTATCTTATTTTCTGTAAAGCACCAGGTACAGCGCTGGCACTATATAAATGCTAATAATAAATAATAATAATAATAAAGTAGCTGCACACAAGCAGCAGCATGAACATCTGTTCAACCAACTATCCCTCCAAGCGGACACCAACTTCAACGTGAGATGGATTTGAGAGTGTTTATCATTGCATTTGGCAACATCCTGCATGAAATCTCTGAACCATGACGACAGTGCATTCATTAACTGCATTAACTAGCTCATCAGCATTCTTCCTACTGCACCTACTGCTAATACTACTACTCAACAAGCAGTTTCAAGAAATGAAAAAAGTTGGTTTTTAAAATCAACTTGTCAAAAAAAAAGTTCCTTCTTTCCCACCCTTTTTTTGGCATATCCAAAAAATGGCTCAGGGCTGTTTACAATAATTTTTAAAGACATCACTATAAAATACATTCCACACTACCCATTTACCCACCATTCCACTCCCATTCCTACAACTCTTCCCTCCCTCAGCCTAGTGCCCGTCCCTCACAGAGGGGCCATGACTAGACTGCAGAGCTGCTTACCCCCAGCCACTCCCCCACCTCTCACCCAGGGGGGGCCTGCACAAACTATCCCACACACCCATCCCTCCACTCTCCCCGCCTACAATAATCCGCCCCCCCAATGAAATATAATGCAGAGACCATACAAATGTATCCCACAACACAAATAGAAACCTCATGGGGAGGCTATAGCTGAAATAAGGACTAATATAAGAGGTGCTAAGAGCAACAGCAGCAGCATGATGATGGCAAATTCTTCAGGGCAGAGCAGCTTTGTGGTCATGGCTACATGAGATACGAATAGCCCAAGAACAGCTGGTGCCCTTTGGCACTGGCCTCCAGGTAGATTGATCCTCTTTTGGTACCTGAAGGGAAAATGTATGAATGTCATAGAACAAGTACAGAAAAGCTACCTTAGCTAGTCTGTACACATTCCCCTTCTAAAATTAAAACACTCTCTCCCTCCAAGATCTGTACAATTGGTCTTTTATTAACCGAGGTACTCTAGGATTTTACTGGAACAATGATGTAGAAGTTTGTCTAATGAGACCATGTAGAATTTGCCACAATAAATCTTGCGGATACTTCTATTGGGACGGCCTAGTTACAAGCGTTACTCAAACTATTTAAACAGGTTATGCTTAACTCCTGACTCTTGAACTGACACCATCATGTGTTTTTATCATATCCATGTACGTACACAAAGCCACATACTGTAGTGACCTCTGGATGAAAAATTAAAGGTTAAAATGTTACTTAGCAATATGAAAATTGATTAGTGGCGGCACTCAAAGCCTTATTCTGGAAAAAAGGTACATGAGATATTTATTTATTTTTATTTATTTTTTGTAAACTTTATATCCCACCCCTCCTGCCCACAGGGCAGCCCAGAGCAGCGAACAACAAATCTAATGATCACCTGTGACCAGGTCTTCTGTTTTACCATTCAAGTCTTTGTTGCCATGCCATTCAAAAGTGAGCACTGAATGAGGACATTGGAACAGAATGTACAATTGCCACCTGCTGAAATGCAGATGTACCGAAACAGTAGTTCCTTTGGGGAGAGCTCTACATATTCTTGTGTGCAAGCGTAAAGCTGACTGACCAAGAACCACGAGATCAGTTCCTGGTCTTCCCTGCGTCTCAGGCCACATTCACACCTGACACAGCGGTGCTTTTAAAGTGATGCGAGGCAAAGATGCGGCAGTGGGGAGGAGCCTGATGCTGGAAGTAGAGCCAATGCAAACGGGCTTCTGCCACAGCTTTGCCATGACACGGATGACAGGGTGCAAATTCCAGCTGCATTATCCGCGAGTAAAGTCACGGCAGAACCCCATTCACCAGCACTACTTTCAGCATCGGGCTCCTTCCCACTGCCGCATCTTTGACTTGCAGGTCTTTTGCCACAGCTGGTGCGTCAGGTGTGAATGTGGCTAAGCTAAGCACAGTAGAAACTATTCTCTCAATGTGGCTAGATATATTTATGGAAAACTTCTCAGAAAGTTTAATTTAGATGCTTAAATTTAGACTGTTAAACTTGAAAATTCAGACCTAAATTCCAGAGTCAAATGCACCCTAGCTAAGGGTATTTTTAAATGAGCAAGACTGGGGGTGGGTGGGGTTTCCATGCTCTCTGAGTGGTACAGCCACAGAGCACCCACACGCATGGGGAGGGATTCTAAGGGGCAGCTCCCTGGGTGGCCATCGTGGTCACGCAGGCAGCCTCCATGCACTCCCAACTACCACAGACCACCCCTGAAGCAACTCATATGGACAGCCATTACCCCTTTAAGAGCTCCTGGTAGGAATGGGGGCGGGACAGGGAGGCAGTAGAGCCACAAGCCTGTCTGATGGTGTGGGTGGGCACCCTGGTTTGAATGGGCCAGGGATGCATGGACACCTGTCCCCACAAACTGTTTTGCCTTCCCCTGCAGGGGGCATTCTATTTTTTCTCCAGTGCCCCGTGAGTGGCCATGAATGGGTGCTGCGGGGGTCATGGGAGTGTGCATCCACTCACATCACCTTCACACAAGCGGTCAGGTGGGTGGTTGATGGGTGACAATGCGTGGGGTTGCATGTCATTTAAACACACCCTAAATCTCACAAATAATTTGTGCCTTTTTACACAGTAAAAACTGGTTCCAAGGTTTTTACTTGCTCAGTCCCCAGTAACCAAGTGGATGAAAACTAACAAGTGCAATTGCTGGTAGCTGAATAAGGACTACGTGTTTATATGACAGTAGAATGTACTAATATTGTTCTATCTGGAAACCCTTATTACAAAGGTTTAGTCAGTATCTACTAATGATGTTACTCTTCAGAAGTCAAACTACATGCTCCTTTTACAAGTTACTTATCCCTTCAGAAGTTACATAAAATAAAAGTACTACATTTGCCATATGTTGCACATCTAAAGCTTTAACATGCATTCCAGAAAATACAAAGGGAACATTGCTGCTAGATAGTATTTATTTTCCTTAAACAAAATACAGAAAATCCACTTATATTGTCATTATTGTACAGGTATAAATAATGCTCAGTATTCAAGTACAATCAAGTGCAGATACTTTTACTGTACTTCATGTGTAAACAAACTAGTTTTTTATAGCACATGCCTTGGCCCATCTGCAACGCAAATAGCACCCAAGGAGCTACCATGCTTCTCACTGCTGTTTAACTGCATTCTGTACAAAAAACAGACAATGACCAAGCTACAGCTGCAGTGACCCTTTCATACTGTAAGCTTAAAGAGACAGCTTATCCTGTAAACATGTAGGTGTTCTAAAATTCAATCAATTTTAATGGGTAAGCATCAACAAAAAAATCCTAAAAGTTCTTTAAACCAAAACTTCACTAACCAAGTTCTTGTCAACTGTAGCAATTCTTTGCTTACTGTCCAAATGGACACTGAATTCTAGGTCCCCTTAATGGAAAACAGACCTATAAGCATGTTCAAGTGTTTCAGTACGTAAAACTAAACTAAAGCTGTCCGCAGCTGTGTTAGATGCCAGCATACTATACATTCTCAAGTGCATTAGCGCATCCAAAAGTACACACTCTTAAAATACAATACCTGGTAGTATACATAGCTTTGACATACTTGTAGGAGTGAGGCAGTCCAAGCTCAAAGGAGGTTTAAAATTGTACCAGTTTTTAACAAGCCCACCTGAAAAGTACCAACTGGCACAAACAGAACTAAGGCGGCACTATTCTGCTTCCACAGGAGACTCTTTGCTTGGTTCAGCTAGAGCAGGAGATTCAGGAATAGGAGTTTGGGTTTCACTTGTTGTTTCGTCCGTCTCAACCCCTTCAGCTAACTTTTCACTTTGCTGTTCAGAACTTGATGTTTTGCCATCTACCTGGTCTGTCTCAGTAGCTGGTGCAGCTTCTTGTAAAAGTTCAAGGGGGAAAAAGCAAAGGTTAATTTGATTTGACCATTTCCAATCATACAAAAATATCTGTTGCAAGAAATCTAAGAAGAAAACGTAACAAACAAGCCATTCAAAAACATGTTTAAATTACAGGTTGGGGGGGAGGGGGTTACCATGTTTGTCCCAAAAGTAATAAATGGAGACAAAAGTAGTTCAGATCTCTTATTGGACCAACTTCTGTTAGTGAGAGTATACAAGCTTTCAAGCCACACAGTGCTACAAGTCTGTAAGAACTAAGTCTGAACAAACAAAAGAGACACACACAAAAACCCAATACTAGGGAAAATGCTGGCATTCAAACAGCAAAACTATCAAGCAATCTAAATTGCAACAGGTGGGAGAAAAGTACGGTTGCATTGCCTTTCAGTTTCTTTGTTATTTGAATGCCAGCACCTTTCTCCCGTGTTTTTATATATACATACCAGTCTTAAATTTGTTCATATTTAATTCTGACTTAGTAAGGAGGAGTTCCTTAGTAAAGAATTTAACTACTTAATTCCTAAGAGGAGCCCTATGTGGCCAGAAAACTTGCACATGCTCATCAACAGAAGTTGGTTCTATAAAAGATATAATCTACATTACTTTGTCTCCAGGTTTATAGTACCATCACTTTCTGAAAGCACTCACTAAACAACATTAGCTTTTCGTTCTCTATGGGTAAGGCCAAGATCAATCATTTATAGTTTTGTGAGTAAGGGAAGAGGAGCTAAAAATGATGGAAGACTGAAAGCTACCATATCCTAGGAACCGTTTTGTATTCCTGCATATTAACAAACAAGAAAAAGCCCAAACATGTACTCTGTGCAAGTACAAGAGTTTCATTTTTAAATTAGAACATCTGTTATGAAAATGTAAACACTTATAAAGTCAGTTAGTTATTAGTAATATGTAATTTAAATGACTGTAAAAGCTGTAAACAGGAATAAAAACCTGAACACTAAGAAAGTAAAATGTTTTAATTAGTGAAAGATGGTGAAGGTTAATGGATTAGGCTTTTGTTTAATTGTAGGACGACATAGATTCACGTATCTGGCTTACAGATTGGGCTTGCTGCCTACAGCAAATTAAATATTTCAAGCAGCACTTTAACAGTCTAGTCATTATAACAATGATCCCACAGCCATGCATTTCTTGGCATTCTGGTTTAATGCTCAGTCCTCAGCAGAAGCGTACGTAAGCACCGTCTTCGCATCAGTCAGCTAAACAGCTACCCTACCTTTTGGATAGAACGTCTGCCACCGTAACCAGTAAGACCACAATGTTAGGATTTCTCAGTCTGACTAAGGTATGCATCTGTTATGAGGGAGTTGACAAAAATCACTTAAGTGAACACAGAGTGCAGGAGAATCCCACTAAGCAGACCTTACATGTGATTAAGCATTTAAAAAATATTTATAGCACTGCTAACAGTGAAAACAGAATTGACATCTGTTCTTATTTAGATTGGGCTTGGGGGGGGCAGAACATTATATAGGAAGAGTAGAAGAGATCGGGCTACCATACCTCTGCTTTAAAAGGAGGACGCCTATGAAAAGTACATGGTGAAGGGCTGCATTGGTTCCAGTACAGCCCTACAACATGTATTTTTCCATAAGCTTCCTCTTTTAAAGGGGAGCCATGGTAACCCTAGGAGGAGAGAACCTTCATTTGTCTAACTCTGAAACTCTATAGAAGTGCTCAGGAGACCGTTGTAGCATGCAGCAATGCAGCACAGTCATGGCATTTAGCCACCAGTAATTCTACACTCAACGAGTATCACTATCAAAAGGATTCCAAGCACGCTGGACTGTTGGTTCTTCACTGCTTATTCCTAACACTTACTAGTGAGATAATTTAACCCTTTCTGAACTAGTGAACTTGAGATGAAACAATGTGGGAAACTGAATGCATCTTAAAATCTAAACTAAAATTAAGAAGTTTACATTGCTCAACCTTATCCTGTAAAGGTATGTCAAATCTACATGATCAGGGTGAGGTAAGCATTCAGGGCAATGTGAAATTGATATGAACTGTACATGGAAACATTCAGCACTGTACTTGGCTATAGCCACTGCTGAAAGCATTTCACCAAGGGCTATCCAAGAACTTTTCAGATTCGAGTCCTGGACTGAATATGTTTTACCCGCTCGATAAGGCAGAGGAAGGCAGTGTCCGAAAGCTTCTCTCTCATTACAAAGTAAATCCAATACTAAATGCAACACTCCCCATTTCAACGTTATTAGTGACAACAACATCAGCAGCATCATCATGCAGTCAGCTGATGCTTTCCCTCAACCCCTAAGAAACTGATTTATTTCTATCTACCAGTGCACACGTCCCTGGAGCTTCTGAACCATCTAGTCATTCACACAGGTTTCTTTTGAGCAGTTAGTGATTGCGCTCTGCATTATTGTCTCTGAAAGTGGTCGTTTTAGTGGATATTGCTTCAACCAGGAGGGTCAGCAACAGGAAGTCTTTAAGGCAGAGACATTTTTTCATGAACACAAACTGTTTAAAGCTTCAATGTAAACTTGTGCTCAAGGCAATTGTACTTTGTTGCCCGTTACAATTTTGATGGCATTTTAGTACAAGAATTACTTGAGTTGTAATCTGCTAGAACTCGGGAAGCTACCACTCCTTAACAATGCATCAATGCCAGAGATGAGGCTTAACCCTTATAAGTCTCTCTACTCAGATACAAGATCTGGAGACAGGATTGGGACAACAGCATTTCTATTTCTGTTGATTCCTCTGCTGGGTAGCTTTCATCATGTGGCATCTACAGACACCACAGTATGAAGAAAGGAAAGATATGCATGTTAATGCAGAAGTTCCAAAACTGCAGTTGGGACTTTGTGACCCTTCTTAATCTCAACTGCTTTGTCACACTTTGCATGTCTGCTACCGTCTGGGATCAGGGTATTATATTATGGAACCACAGTAGGGACTACATTAGTTAAGGCAAGTACAATCTTCCATTATAAAAGGAGGAATATTTTGACGTCCAGTACAATGGGGAATATAGATGGTACAAGTTTCATGTCACACACACCATTAGTATGTTAGTGGCTCAGAGGTAGTAAAATTTTGGAAAGATCGATGACAGAGTCCAACATTTAAAATTATCTCGTTTGGTGCATTTTCTTCCAGGTTGCCGCCAAATCTGTTAAGCAGGGTAGGACATTTATCAGGTTGTTTGTAGAGCTCTAAATAGTTTAGAAAATTAAAGTATATTCCCCAGTTTGTGCTTCTGTTTATTTTATTACAATTCACAATTTAGATTTTATGCTATATCGTTCACAAAGTCCCATTGTAGTCTATGATACTAGTTATTTCATGCATGTGCCGTTAATTCTTTTAGTGTAGGAACATTGACCCATCTCTGTTGAGCAGGGGAGGAAGATTTCAGTGGCTGGGGTGCTGGGTACTCACTGCTTTCTCACTGAGAATTTGAAGGCCTTTGTTACTTACAAGAACTGGCTCTCAGCTCATGGGGGCAGGGCTTAGAATCTTAGAGTTAGACGTAACCTCAGAGGTCATCTAGTCCACCCCATGCTCAATGCAGGAAATCCACAGCTACAGCATCCCTGACAGATGGCCGTCCAGACTGTCTGAAACCCTGCAGTGAAGGAGAGACCACCACCACCCTAGGTAGTCCGTTCCACTGTCGAACAGCTCTCACCATTAGAAAGTTCTTCCTAATGTTTAACTGAAATCTGCTTCCTCGTAATTTGAGCCCGTTGGTTCTAGTTTTGCCTGCAGGAGCAACAGAGAATAAGTCTGCTCCATTTTCTTATGTGATAGCCCTTCAGATATTTGAAGACTGCTATCATGTCTCCTCAATCTTCTCCAGGCTAAACATTCTCAGCTCCTTCAACCTTCCCGCATAGGACTTGGTTTCCAGACCCCTGACCATCTTTGTCACTCTCCTCTAAAGCGTTCCAATTTGTCAATGTCTTCCTTAAAATGTGGTGCCCAGAACTAGACAAAGTACTCCAGATGTGGTCTGACCAGCACAGAATTGAGTGGAACTATTATTTCTCGTGACTTGGACACTAGGCTTCTGTTAATGCAGCCTAAAATTGCATTAGCCTTTTTAGCAGCTGTATCACACTACTGACTCATATTCAGCTTGTGATCAACTACAACCCCAAAGATCCTTTTTACATGTATTGCAGTCAAGCTAGATATCACCCATACTATACTTGTGCATTTGATTTTTCTTACCTAAATGCAGAACTTTACATTTCTCTTGGTTGAATTTCATTTTGTTAGTTTGGGCCCAGCTTTCCATCCTATCAGCATCATTTTAAATCTTATTTCTGTCTAAGGTGTTAGCTCACCCTCCCAGTTTTGTGTCATCTGCAGATTTGGTAAATATCTCCTCTACTCCTTCATTCAAGTAATTAATAAAGATGCTGAACAGTATAGGGCCCAGAACTACGGGTGTGCAGCAGGTTCCCATGTCGCTTTTGTTTTTCCTTTTCATTATTCAAAAATGTCATTTTCGATATCCGCTTCAAACAAAGATTTTATTTTTGGTATCGGTAGTTATCGATTCCAGCACACAACTAATATCTATCTAAATCTAAGGGAGACAGGAGAAGGGGAAAGGAAAACTATTATCTAATCAATTATCTATAACACTATTCTAATCTACATATCTATAATACATATCTATATCTAATCTATACTACCCATCTATATATAATGTACAGGGGGAGAAGGGCAGGGAAAGGGAGAAGGTAAAATGTAGGCTTTGAGCAAGGAAAGGTATTGGTGGTAATACAATGAGGGCTAGGGAGGATTTTGTGTGTGCAAGCACCACAGTTCTGTAAACACAACCTGACAAGCATAGCCCTCACAGAACACAGAGAAGAAACCTGGCCCTCCCATTATAAAGGGTGGTAGTGCCCTCCCCCACAGCCCCCGATTGGTTGTGGGAGGTAGCAGGCATTGAGCAATCACAGAGTGCCAGGAGACTGCTGGGGCCTCCTTGTGCTGCTCATTGGCCAGCGATACATCCATCAGATACTATTGAGCTGCTCACCCCTCCCAACACAGGCACAGTTCAAGAGTTCAACCCTGTTAAGACTCTGAGATGTCTGCTCCCTCCTCCCCCTGCAAATTTTCCTTCCAAAACCCAACTGACACAGCACTAACAACGTTGTCGTTATTTTTGGTTGTCATTTTAGGTATCCTCGGTTCTCGTTTTCGTTATTGCAATAATAAAACGTCAATTTTCATTATCGTTATTGTAATAAAGACGACGACATGCACACTCCTACCCAGAACCGAGTCCTACGGCACCCAACTCGATACCTCCCTCCAGAATGATGGGGAGCCATTTATGAGCACTGTTTGGGTATGTTTTTTCAACCAGCTGTAAATCCACCTAATGGCAGTATCATCTAGCCCATATTTTACTAGCTTGTTAAGAAGGATAGCATGGGGGACCCTGTCAAATGCTTTTCTGAAATCAAGATACGCTACGTCCATGGCATTCCCATGACCTACTGAACCAGTAACTCAATCAAAAGATGAAATAAGATTGGTCTGGCATGACTTGTTCTTGACTAATCCATTCTGGCTCCTACTAATCACAGCATTGTTTTCTAAATGTAAGCCGTTTTGTAAGCTGCCCCAAGCTGCTCTGTGAGCAGGAGGGTGCGGGGTAGAAAAAGATCCAAATAAAATAAATAAAATAAATGCTTATGGACTGACTGCTTTATAACGTGTTCTAGAATCTTTCCATGTATTGATGTCAGGCTAACTAGTCTGTAGTTTTCCGGATCCTCCCTTTCCCCCTTTTTGAAGATGGTAACAACATTTGCTCATCTCCAGTCTTTCAGCACCTCACCTGTTCTCCAAGATTATAGACAGAGGTTCCGAGATTAGATGTGAAAGTTCCTTCAGTACCCTAGAATATAATTCATCTGGACTCGACGACTTAAACTCCTTGAAAGTAGCTAGGTGTTCTCTTACCATTTCTTTACCTATTCTGATCTGTAATTCCTTCTCTTCGTCATTAGTACTACTCTTGCCAGGTTGGATATAGTCTCCTTTGTGAGAGAAGACCGAGGCAAAATAGGAGCTGAGAAATTCTGTCTTTTCTCTGTCACCTGTTAACATTTCAGCATCTTCACTAAGTAGCGGACCTACCACTCCCTTGTTCTTTCTCTTGCTTTAGACATAACTAAAAAAAACCTTTTTGTTGTTCTTAACATCTCTTGCAAGCCTCCACTCATTCGGAGCTTTAGCCTTCCTGACACCGTTGTCACGGAGGAACATAGGGTCACACACATGTGAGACTGGCCTACATGTAGACTACAAGTCTAGTAAATATGTTTTAGCCTTCCTGACACCATCCCTACAGGTTTCGGCTCCTAGTCTGTACTTGTCCTTGGTGATTTGTCCCTCCTATTTCTTATACTTGTCCTTTTTATTCTCAGCTCCTCAAAAAGCTCCTTGTGCAGCCAGTTTGGTCAGTTACAAAGGCTGCTTGCAAACTGCAAAGGCTATATGCTCTTAGTTTTGCAAAGACTTACGCTGGGGGAGAAAGCAGGGGTCTGCTCTCTCCCACAGCACTTTTCAAAGAGGCTTGGGGGGCTTTTTCCGAGGCGCTACCCTGGCAGGGGAAGTGACGGACCCCTGCCAGAGCAGCTCCTCAGGAAAAGCTTCCCAAGCCCATTTGCAAAGCCCTGGATTAAGGGGGGAGGGGGAGAGAAAGCAGGGATCCCTGCTCTCTCCTCCCACACAGGGCTTTGCCAAGAGGCATAGAGGGCTTTTCCTGAGGGGCTGCTTGGCAGGGGGGGAGGTTTTCCCCATTCCCCTGTCAGGGCAGCCCCTTGGGAAAAGCCCCCCCGCCCAAAACTGCTTGTGCTGGGGGGAAGACATGGATTCCTCCTCTCCCCCCCCCCCCCACCCAGGGTTTCTCAAGGGGGGGGCAAGAGTACACTGACCTGGTTTTGCAAGGGGCTGCCCTGACCTGGAGCGCTGGGAGCCCAGGGGTCCCAGATCTCTTGGCCAATGCAGTCCATTGCAGAGCCCTCAAGCGGCTGTCTGGTCAGTTTCCCCTCCCTCCTGCCCCAGTCCAAAGCAGTCCTCCTTCAGGAACCTCCCCACCAGCCCCTTTGTAAAACCCTGGGCAGGGATGGGAGCTCCTTCGCTTCCCCAGCCTTTGCAACAACCTCCCTGCCAGGGAAGCCCCTCAGGAAAGCCCCCCTCAAGCCACAAATGTATCTTAAACAGATTTTATACCTAGTATACATATTTCCAACTCCAGTTTCCTTCTATTCGTTTTTAAAAAACAGGGAAATTCTATAGTCTCAAAACCTATGGTTTAAGAATACAGTGAAGGCTGTTCTCATTCTACTCCTAATTTTTTTAAAAAGAAATTGTACATTAAGAAATCTTCCACTAACTTTCCACCACCTACTTTTCCCTGTACCTCCCATTGTCTCACATCTTCTACTTTTTTCCATCTGCGACACAATTCAACATTAGCAACTTTACTATTAACTTGCATTCCTCTACCTTATTTATAACACATAGGCAAAATATTTGCACTTATGTAGTAAAATTATATTTGTAAAAAAACCTTATGAAGCTAGAATAGTATAACAAAAAGGTATATTATATGCATTTTTAAATTGTGATATACATATAAATACATTTTATATTGGATATAGAATTTCACAACATGTTAAGTGTAAATATTATTTACCCTTTTTTGTCTGTTATAGGTAAGGTACTAGAGGAATGTGAGTGAATAGCGAAGTTGCTGATGTTGTATTGTGTTAGAGATGGAAGAAAGTACAAAATGAGAGACAACGGAAGAAGGTTGAAAGTAGGTGGTGGAGAGTTTATGGAAGATGAATGTACTATTTCCTCTTTTTTAAAATTATGAGTAGAATGAGAAGAGCCGTAACTGTGCTCTTAAACCGTATGTTTTTGGAATGTAGAATTTAAGTCTTATGGTGGGGTTGCACAAACAAAATCTTGGCAAGCGCTGCATTAATCTGTTTTCTCAGGAGATCCACACTGATTCCCTTCAATCCTTTCCAGTGTAAGTATTGGCTCAACTGTGGTGAGGAGTGAGGACTAATCAGGGATAAAGACCTTTTGTTCTACACACTAACGATGCCAAGAGGACTAGCAATTTGCATTCTGTTTTTTTCTCTTTTTTAAATAAACTTTTATTCATTTTATTACACTACATAAATCAATACAGTCAGCCAACATTACAGAGAAAAGAAAAAAGGGACTATTTGCATTTCTTAAGTGAGATAATTTGAATATATTCCATGCAATTTGGAAGGAATATTTAGAATATTTAGGAGACTTGTTTTGACAGGGCACATTACCAACAATTGGCTAAAGACTACTGGCCCTTTAAAAAAAGCCTGCAACCTCCACCTGAGGGTAGTCAGGGCTATAAAAGCCCATGGCTAACTCAGAAGAACTGTCAGTTGACCAAGTCAGTTGGAGGAGGCAGCTGACTTGGTCAACTGGACTCTCCATGGAGAGTCCAGGCCTCTCCATGGACTCAACTGCCCAAACCAAGACCCAGGAAGGGCTGAAGGAAGACCCAAGAAGTAAACTACTTTAACTCGAGGAGAAGAACCAGGCCTCAAGTACTAAGAATCACAGGACCAGGTGGGATTGTTCCTGTCTATCTGGACTTTGTGAGAAGACTTTATATGGACTATCTTAATGAACGAAGGACCCACCTTTGATGGGAGAAGCCTTCCCTCGGTGGTTAAAAGGACTGGTTGTAGAGGTGCGTGTAGAGGCCAGCTATTAAATTGGGGTTACCTCATGCTTACATCAAGGAGCAGCAGGCACCTTGAGTTTGTGACAGGGGTGAGCTAATTCCCCATAGCCCCCGTCTCAAGGCTCCCCTGTGACACTAGTTAACAAGTCTTTCCACTGAAGCTAAATCCGTTTTTTCTCTTTGAACCAAACCCACCTAGTAAAGGCTCTGTACCTGCTAAGCACAGCATGCAGCTCCATACAGCGTGGCTCCAAGACAAAAATATACCTGGAGAACTCCAATTTTAGATGCATTATCCTCCTTTTGCCTCCCCAGGTTATCCAATATTACTCTAGGGGTGACCAGCAATAACTCAAAATGCCTATCAGCTGAAGAATTTAACTGCCAGTATAAAAAGTTTCATTGTCAGCAGCTCTCTTCCCATCTCAGAGGTTTGCAAATCCAAAAAGCAGTCAGAAAACTGAAAAAACTTTGGACCTTGTCTATTACTTTCTCTTCCAAAGCGGCTAGTTCTTTCCCCCTTACTGAGTGTTTTTACTATGCTGCACTATCCAAATTATATTCCTGAAAGGACTGACATTCAGGTGAAAGCTATTTTTATTGAGGCCAACATTTGCTTTAACTAGTCTAACCAAATCCTGCTCTTACAAGGAAAGCACCACCTTACAAGAGGATCTGCAAAAGCCTTGACTAGAGTTATTCCACCTTAAAATGAGAAGTCACTACTTGATACTCAGAGTAACATTAATAGAAGTCCTAAATACTTGTAAGAGTGAGCTTGCCCATTAAAGATTGCAGGCTCAGCTCCCTGTTTAACCACCCCACCACCCCCCCCAGCTATTCCAGCTGATTGTGTTTCCATGGGGGATGCTGGGCAAGTGGGCAGGCTTTAACAGTTTAACACATGCTCAATCAGGGAGAGTGGGCACTGGGTGTTATGGTTCACCTCCAGGTTAAGCTGAAACACTAAAGGAATCATAGGAACTAGCTTGCAATGCAAGTAGGGAGGTACCTGAGGGATTAAATCTAGAGGGGCTAGTTGTCTGGCAGCTGTGGGGGACTGGATGAGGGAGAGTTGTCTGAAGCTGAATCCTGACAAAACAAGAGGTGATGTTGGTGGGGGGCTAAGGGGGTGGTGGCCCCCATCGATAGGGTGCATCCTCCGTTGGTCCGTGCAGGTATGGTGTCTGGGAGTGCTCCTTAACCCACGTCTCCACCTGGATGACCAAGTGGAGGTGGTGGCCAAGGGACCATTTCGCTAACTACAAGTGGTGCAACAGCTTCAGCCATATGTCACGGACTCCGACCTAGCCACCACCATCCATGCTTTCATCACCTCAAGACTGGACTACTGCAACGTGCTCTACGTGGGGCTATCCTTGGTGACAGTTCGAAAACTGCAACTGGTGCAGAATGTGGCAGTCGGTCTTCTTATTGGAACGGGTCACCCTGATTACATTACAGCTGTGCTCCGATCTCTGCACTGGCTGCCTATAGTTTTCCAGGCTCAGTTCAGGGTGTTGGTTTTGACCTATAAAGCCCTTTACGGCTTGGGCCCTGATTACCTTTGGGATCACCTCACCCCCCGGGTCATAAAGCGACCCCTGCGGTCATCGGTAAACACCCTCCTCGGAGTCCCCTGGGTGGCGACAATGAGGAGGGCATTCTTGGTGAACGTAGAAATGTAAGACCTGGTTGTTCCACCGAGCTTTTGGGAAGGGAGACAGGTAATGGGTGGGGGTTATTTTGTTTTTGTATTAAGTCTTTTTAACTCTGCCTTTTTATAGTTTATTTAATGTGATTTTATTGGTTTTTATTTATTACACATACACTCTTTTTAATGATGTTGATTTTCTGTTTTACTCTGCCCCAAGCTGCATTGGCAGGAGAGGACAGCATAAAAATTGAATAAAATAAAATGAATAAAATAAAGGAACAGTGGAGGTTTGTGTGGAGGTTGCGGAAGTGATTGCACTTTGAACATGGGACATCTACTTAATGGAGTAAACACACACTAGTGAGAGCTACTGACATGTTTGAAGGCTTACAAAATGACCCACTCCAAGAATGTAGGTCCCACTACCTGCACACAGAGCATCTTGTTAAGTATTAAACCTCCGAGGACAAAATGGTTAATCAAGTCTTGGTATAATGGCTGGAGGAAAGGACAAAAAGGGGCCCTAAAGTAAAGCACCTTAAGCAAAGCCAGAAACAGGCCATACATAAGGACAAGGAACTTAATACTAGCCTGTACATTTCCCATATCAGAGAAGGAAACAAAACAACAGGAGAGTTGATATTTTAATACCATATCTCCAGCATGACATGCATAAAGCAGTATATTCAACATATCCACCAGATATTCTACTACTGGATCATTCCTGATTATATAAAGGGAGTTAAAATACCTAAATCTCTCTGAAACAGAGTGCTCTCTCCCCCTCAGACACTTATGAAAATACTTCTTTGAATATTTGAAATACTGACTCAGTCTGAGGTAGTCAGGCGACGCCGCAAGGGGTTTGAGGGGCTAGGGAGAGCCATGGGTGGACTTCGACCCCCACAAATACCAGGGACACCGGCGCGCTTGCAGGCTGAGGAAGCGGCTGCAGACCCACCGCTACAGCGCTTGGTTGCCAAGACAAGCAGTGCTGAACTAACAGCCTTGCCAACACAGCGGCTGGCAAGGGCAGAAATGGCTCCGGGGAATGTCAGAGAGTTTCCTAAGCAACCCCACCACTCACCACGCTTCCAGGAGCAACATGCCCAGAGGGGTGGGGCTTAGCGGTTAAGAGAGACAACCCGGCATGCTTCCAGTGCCGGTAATCAGTGCTGAGAGGCTGAACCTACCTGCTTGGTGCCAAGTACTTGTGGATTTGGGAATCTTGAGAACAGTATTGTTTGGGGTTGAGTGATTGTTGCTTGTATATTTCCTTGTTCCCCAGCCCTCAGTGTAAGCGCAAACACATCACACACTCTTCTCACAGTCACACTCAGTCAAGTGTGTGGGTTGCTGTGCTCCCCTCCCCCTTCCTGGGGTGTCCTTCCCACTCGGGCAGTGTGGGCGTGTCCCCACATCCTATCCTCCTTCCTAGGCCCTTATTCCCCTGTGACCCTCACTTGTGTCTTCACCTACCTGCCACTCCCCTCTTCCACTTCCCTGTGGTTACATGTGGTGGGTGCGTGGGGGTGTGAGAGAGGAGAGGAAGGAGTGCCTCACCTCTAAGCCCGGAACCCAGATTCCTCAGGGATCCAGTGGCCAACACTATCCTGAGGGGCTGTTTTTCCCCACTCGAACTAAGGTTAAGAGGAAAGCCAAGCAACATGTGGAGCTGAGAGTTCCCACCACCACCACCTTTTTTCCTCCCCATATACCCTTTCCCGTTACAGGTACAGATGTTGTCCTGTCATAATTGAGTCTATACCGTATCTTTGATGCATATACATGCATGTATAAGAATTATCACGCTGGATCAGACCATCGGTTCATCTAGCCCAGAAACCTATTTATGACAATGGCAGTTTCAAAGGCAATTCACAACAGGCCATAATGGAATGATCCATTTCCTGTTATTAATTTCCATCTCCAAAAGCCAGAAGTCTCATCCCCTGACCAACTTGAATAGTCAATATACACACACTCATTCGTGTAACAGTCAAAGGAATTTTTCTTTCTGCTCTCCACCGCTTCCAAAGCCTATTAGTCCCTATGGTTAAATATGTCATGGCACGGATAATCTTAGCACTTGGCTAGCGGAGCTTACATCCCTTTCCTCTCCACAAAGGCGTGAATTCCCAATGTTATCGACTGATGGGGCCACATCATCCGAGGTTACTCTGAATTGGAGAATTTGTTGAAAATTAATGCAAGTCTCCCCTCTGCGTCCCCAGCTCATCCGCATAGTTAGAATCTCAGTTGGAGCAGTTCAGAAGAGGCAAGTTTATACACATTGATTTGTCAATGGCAAATTTGTATCAATACTGGCACCAACTTCTGCCATGCGTAATCCATGAACAGTGGGCATTTACCCCCTGTTTTAGATACAGGTTTGATACCAGTTAACATTATGTATCTGGATGACTGGTTTTATTTTAGGACTATTTCATCCTTGCTTAACCCTCCATTTTATCTACAATATCCCTACTTATTTTATGCAACTCATTTACATAATTTGATAAATCATCTGCTAACAATTTGAGTTTTTCCATTTCAAAATCTGGGAAAAAGATTAGTTTTTTGCAGAATACCTGGGTCCCTGCATCTCTCTTATATTGAACATACATGGAGAACTATTCTGATTTGGTGAAAAACAATTATAAAGGTATTTGGCAAGATATCCATGCTTGCATTCATGCTTCTAGTGGGAATCATGCAAAAAGTCACTTAGGATTTTTGCTCCTTTAGGATACTTGTAAGCAGACTAAAAAGATCCTACTATACTGAGCACACTCTAACCTCAGAGGCTTCATATTAATCCAACAGTTGTTTTTCAGGAAGCAGGAATTATGGTCTTTGTAACTACAAAGACACATGAAAGTCTCTCTTCCTCTCTCCTTCCTCATTCTTTACTGTAATCAGATATAAATGAGCTTGCAAATGTCCACTCTGTTCTGGAATGGTCAGAGGGACAATAATGGACCTTTCTGGAATGGATATACTCAGTCCATCATCTGACCTTCAAAATACACATATTCAGGAAGAGGCTTGGATGGTCAAAAGAGAAGCTAGCAAAAGCTCTTTAAAGCAGCGATTAATATCTAAATGAACCAACCATAAAGGATTCTTAATGTTAGAAAGAAGTTAATCGAGGAGCATTCCACACAAACCAAGGCTGTACACTGAAGTTAGTGTCAGGTTAATGTCCAAGTTATTTGTTGTAAACTTCAAATATCTCCAGCACTATAACATGAAAATTTCCAAGTATGGAAACTTAAGTGAAAGTGGAAGTTCTCCTACCTTGGAGTCAAGAACTATAGGCATGAGGAACACAAAGTAAGATCTTAAGGTAAGCTTCTTGGAGGTAGGCAGTGGAAGTTGCTCCAATATCATTAACAAGAAATTGTATCAGGTTCACTATCCTTCAGACTTTGCTGTCATGGTGATAAGACTATCTAGGAAACTGACAGTAGAAATCAAATTGTCTGGATTTTTAGGTCTTCATTGCACTCCAGAAGGAATTTCCCAGGACCATTTACTTTTCAGCCTGTCAAGACATTCTCTTGAACAAGCACATGAAAGCATGCAGCTCCAACACTTTCCAATGGGAAACTCATGATTTCATATAATCTACCCTAAAATTTGCTATAAAGTGGAGCATGAGAGCCTGAAACTTTCATTAATCTTAAACAAGTTAGATTTTAAGGTATCGGTTCATGGTCTGAAGATACTGAGGAAAGTGTAGTTAGCATTGTGCTAAACTCAAACTTGTCATAAGCATGCCCTTAAAACACCAAACCCTACAGCATACAGATTCAAAAATCTAGGATCCTCACTTATTTACTTGAGAATCTTTGATATTTAGAACTATTTGTTGTGAAAGACCACCACAGAGACAGATCCCTAAACTGCATACCAACGAGATCGGCCCCTTAATCCTATCTTTGAGGAAAGTCTAGATTACACATCCAGAATAAGCAATCACTAAAAGAATTTTCCTGTAGCTCAGTCTGTAAGACAAGAAAGATGGCAATATATGCTCTACAAGACACAGCGACATTCCAACTAAAAGTGGTCCAGTATGAAATAATAAATTGAAAATTGAACGTTTGCCAAAATCTCAGTCCAAATAGAAGTTTTCAACTCAATTCTTGTTCCAACACCACCAGTGATGCGGGCAGCTCACAATTTCACTGTCAGGAGAGGTAACAGGACTTTGCACACCTGATCTGTCTTGCTGATATAGGAAGTTGATGTTTTAGGAAAGAAAGTAGGATTACATGAAAGCTGTCTAAAAAGGGATACCCTTCCAAGAAAGACTTGTTCCAGACCTAATTCTAGTGACCAATTGAAATGCTTTATAAATGTTTAATAATAATAATAATAATAGTATAATTGAAAGCTACTGATCAGTTATCTCTAGGTCTTGGAGATCCCAAGGTTATCATGGAGAGATTGAAAATATTGTTTAAAAAATGGTTTTCCTTATCTTCTGACAACAGTTTTGAAGAGTTCTTTAGAACTCTAACTCGGAAACTACTAATCAGGAGGACCTTATTTTGGTGTTAAATTGGTGGAAGTTCTTAAGATATGCAAGTGAAAACACTCACTTTTACACCATATTGCATAAGGAAAAGGGGATTACCTTCAGCCTTATATCCAAAATCTCAGAAATTCCACCAAGCCTTAGGGCTTGGGCCACAGCCAGACCATGTTTTAGCATAACCCTTGGTTGCTGAGCTATTCTGGGAAAAGACAGAAAAACCAACGTACAATATTTGGTGCAAAGGAAAGGGAAGAATCAAAGATGGACCCCAACTATATGCCTGATGGGCAGACTGGATGGTGACACAATCCATGGAAACAGAGGAAGAATAGGGAGAGGAAGATGAGGAGCTGAGACCTAAATGTACTGCATATAAATTGACAGTGAGACGTCCAAGCAGAAATGTCAGACAGTTGGTGACACGAGACTGGATGGAGGGGGAGAGCATGGGGGCAGAAAGATAAAATGGAGTGTCATCAGCATACAGGTGAGACTCCAAGACGTGATACTGGAAGCCATGAGATTCAATGAGATTGCCCAAGGATAGAGTGTAACAAAAAGAGAAGGGGGCCAAGCACAGAGCCTTGGGAAACAGAGGACAGTATGTATGCAACTAAATTACGCTGTTAAGTTAATAGTGTGCTATTATACACACTAAAACTATTATTAATCCACTTTCCATATAATGAAGAGATTATTCTGCCTTCGCATGCCACATACCAAGTGAAAGTTGATGCCACACAGCGCCCAACATTTAAAGACAGGTTACAAGAGGAAGGGAGTTTTATTTAATAGACTATTAGAACTACTTCCTGTAGCCAGCTGCCTTTCACATTTTTTCATCTAAGAGAATCAAGTGACATAAAAAGCACCATAATTCCCCAATCTCACATGATACAGATCTTCTTTGATTAAATTGTGGAAACATCCACACCCATTTAGTATGCAGTCAGACCTAACCAAAGATTCACTGGTTTAAAAACTATAATTATGTCCTACACTTTTCTAAAAAAAACATGGCATCTTCTTGCTGGCTGAACACCATATGCTTACTGTATTTGCAGGCTATAAAACTTCTCAAAAGGAACTTTGCTAAATTAAAGTTGACAATTTGTCTTTGAACTCTCCAATGTTAAACAAGGCAGTTTTACTAGATTTTCCTGCCCTGGGGAAAACAGCAAAACTAACTTCGTGAACAAAGGCAGGAATTTAAATCCACCTCTCAACCCAACGACCTGTTGAAAACCATGAAATTTAACCACTTAGGAACACAAATTGCCTTGGCTATGCATGCAGTTTGATATCTGTTTATCAATAATAGGTTACAGGGATGCCAGGGATTTCAAAGGGAAAATAGTGTTTGGAGATTGAATTTTAAGGAAAAGCAAGATACTTCCCAGTCAAAACCAAACTAAGAATCCGTTAGCTGTTCTACTTACCTGTAAATGCTTGGGGACCAGCAATGAAGGACATACTAGAAACCCAAATTCTTATTGTTACAAATCAGTTATAAAAACAGATAAGAAATTTAGAGTGCTTTAGAAACTGACATCTGCATTTCACAGAAGAGACAAAGTCAACAAAAAAGAGTACAGATAAATAAGAAGGCTGCAACTGATACTAGATGGCAAGCTTACAGGGATTGGTACATACCTCCAGTCATTGGATTCTCTTGTACTTTTACCCCTTCAGGCTGCAAAGGTCCAGGCGTACTCGGCAAATCTGTAGGTTGCTTCTTCTCAAAATTGAAGTCTGGCAGCCGTGGAGCTTGTGGTCTAGTTTTTCTTGCAGGATTCAGGAAAAAGCAGTAGGCACATCGAAATGCTGCACAAAGGTTTCAAAAGCATATCCAGTAAGATCAACAAACTGGCTAGATAAGCCGACTGCAAGTCTCCAAGTGCTAGTGCCCCAACATATATTACAATACTCTGCCTCTGTATGTATCATAAGCATCCAAGAAATTAAGGGGCACTCAACTTGAAATTGACATTATCCACTTTGGTTTTCTAGAACTCCTCAAGTGGTGTGACTTCAACATAAGCTGCAGAACACAAACTAACAAGCTCACACTCCTATTCTCCTCCCCATTATCTCTCCAACCACAAAGCCATCTGCTGCTTATTGTCTTGTTTATCTTCAGATTTAGCTCCATTACCATTGTTCTTGAACACCCTCTTGTAGATCCTTATGGGCACACAGCAAAAACTAAATAAAAATTGCAATATGCAAAACTGCTATCAAACGAACCAATCTTCTGTCATTTGGGGTCAGGATGATGAAAGAAAAAGGCAGACTAAGGTGACCAAGTTCAAAAGAGCTGATAAGCTTTATAATGTGTGGGGTGGAGTTAACCCCCCCTCTTTACGAAATGATATTAATGTGATAACTTTTTTTTTTAAAGAAGAAAATAAGTGTACATTTCTACACCTCAAGGCTGCGGACAAGATTTTGGAAATTCATCACCCTGTGAATCCAACAGGCACAAAACCAAAATATAATACAAACAGTATTTTAAAATCTCATGATTTCTAATGTTTCAAGTTGTTAATGCTGAATAACTCATTCCCTCCTTATTATTAGGGATGTCAATTACTGGTACGGATTAATCCCTAACTGCCCATAACAGGCTGTTATGGAGTAATTCATACCAGTCCATAACAGTGGTCCACAAATTTCAGATCCGCTGTTACAGACCCAGGTTCCCGCCCCCCACCCCCACTGTCCCGGGCCCTGGTATGGTACTTATTGGCCTCAGAGAGCTTGATTGAAGGTCCAGCGGGCGTGACTGAAGGTTTGAGGGGCTCCTCCTATGTGGAGGAGTCCCCAGCAGTATGGTACTTATTGGTCTCGGAGGGCTTTGTACACATGTACAAAATGGCCGCTAGGACCATTTCATACATGCACAGCCCTTTTCCAAAATGGCGCCAATGTTGCCTGTGTCCTTTTGGAAAAAGGCTGCACATGCATAAAACAGCCCCAGTGGCCATTTTGTACATGCATGTTGTGTAGCAGGGACCTCCACAGCACGCTGTGGTAAAGACGCCTGCTAGGGGGCTCCTCCACATAGGAGGAGTCCCCCTGATCCTTCAATCAAGCCCTCCGAGGCCAAGTAGTACCATACTGCTGGGGGGCTCCTCCACATAGGAGGAGCCCCCCCCCAAACCTTCAATCAAGCCCGCCAAGGCCAGTGAACACCATACCAGGGATCCAAGGGGTGAGGATGGGTAAAAAAAATGATCCTGTGGGGGCAGGAGTAAGTTGGTTGGTTTGTGGGGGTTTTGGACTTAATTACAGGTTCGTACCATAATTAAATCCAGGAAGGGGGAAGACATACTGTAACCAATCCAGTTGACATCCCTACTTACTGTTAAAAATAGCCCACTGTGACTATCCATTGTTTTAATAGTTATTCTATGTCAGTTTAGTTGAAAAATAATCTGCTACACATGACATTATAAATGAACAGCCAGGCTTTACCATAGGAACGTTGTGTTTAAAATGGTTTAATACACATTTTTGTTAATATGATATTTTAAAAATCCCATTTTTGCATGTTAGATTGTTGCTAGGGCTAATAGCCAATGCCCACGTCTTAAGGTTACAGAAAAATATTAAGTGTATTCCCCACTACAGGGAAAAGTATATTCCCTCTTACAATTGTAAAGTGTCAGGTACATTGCTGGCACTATATAATTGCTTAATAATAAATAATAATAATACATTACGTATTTTCCCCTCAGAAGATTGAGATATAGAAGGACAACACCTATGTGGGATGGTGGGGAAGAGGGGAGGGGAGGCGTCTGGGACGATTTCTTTCGCAACAGGCTCAAATTTACTGTAGTTGTGGAGAGAAGGCAAATAAGACATCTGTGTTCAATAAAGAACTATGTCTGCCTTAAGTTGTTGTCAACCATAAACTCAAGAATAGCCCCCCAGAGTTTGTTCCCACTCCTCCTCTGATGTCTCCCAAAGATCATCTTGCCAATGCAAGATTTTGTTTAAGGACTGGTAAAGCGAAGTGCTCCAATGTCAGGAAGCAGCTAAATATAAAACCCTTCTGAAGGCCGTTCATAGCCAGTAGCGATTCTCAAGCATGTATTGGAAGCAGATTATTTCTATGGCATACTTTTACACACATAATCCTTGGCCTGGAAGTTGTAGTACCATGCTTAAAAAACCTAAGATACAGAACAGCATTTACCATAAAGCCAGAATCAAAATGACAGTGATGTTAACAATCCTCTCTAAGTAGTCTGAAACTTGCATTTGGGAACGCAAAGATTTTAGGCTACACAGATTCATTCTTACCAACATATTCAAACTCCTCCTTCAGAGCCATGCCATTGTGTGAAAAACACTGTTGACATATAAGCGCATACCTAAAAGAATAACGATGTGGTATCAATATTAATTTAGTAATGTACTAAGCCACTGGAATGACTGCGTTCAGTGCAGTAACATACAGACCCATTATGACAGATCCAGTATTCAGTTTCTAATAATTATACTTAGAACTACCGATTCAGGAGGTTTTAAATGGTATTCATATGGAGCTCTTTTTTAAAAAAAAAAGCTATAAAATTCCATCTTTACTATTGTAAGTAACTAACAAATTAATCCACATCCAAAAATAATTGCAAATAAAAGCAGGAAAACATAATTATCAATTCCAATACAAAGCGAGTATGGAAATAAACTGAAGTTGGTTTGGGGACAATTCAAAAGATCACTGAAATTAGCTGAAATCAATTCAGTCAGCAAAACTGAAAAGGAATCTGAATAAAACGTCTGTAAAAATGGATAGTTTGTACTTCCACTCTGGCGTCAAATAATACATTTCATTTTTCAAAAATGCACCACATCAAATCAAAAGTAGTGTTTAAACTCTTAAGAGGCTAGCATTTTCCCCACAAAGCCGACTTCAGGGTAGTGTTGGAACTGTGGCCCCAAAAATGTTTGCTGGTGTAGCCTTGTTTTGAAACTTAACTATAATCCTATGACCTCAAACAGCAAAGACATACAAAACCTGTCAGATATCCAATATGGTGTCCCCCCCAACTGCAGATGATGCAACCCTACTTGGGGTTCTGTACAGAATTTGGGAACCTCTCTGCCATATTCATTGTTAAAACCATTAGGCTCAAGGTTGACAGTGAACACAATTCAATAACCTCTTTAACCCATCTCAAAAAAGACAAAGCTGAACTAGAAAAGGTACAGTGAAGGGCATTGAGAATGATAAAGGGTATGGAAAGGCTTCCTTACAAAGAGAGGCTTAACAAACTGGGTCTCTTCAGCTTAAAGAGAAGAGAAGGCGGAGAGGGGACATGATAGAGGTTTATAAAATCTTGAGTGATGTGGAATGAGTAGATAGGAAACGGTTATTTACTCTCTCAAATAGCACTAGAACTAGGGGACACTATGAAACTAGCTGCCAGCAGATTTAAAACAAAATAAGTACTTTTTCACTCAACACATAATTAACTTATGGAATTTGTTGCCAGAAGACGTTGTCAAAGCCGGTAGTATAGCTGGGTTTAAAAAGGACTGGATAAGTTCTTAGAGAGCAGGTCCATAAATGGCTATTAACCAAGTAGCTTATGGGATGAGCTTCTTACTGTCGGAAGCTGGGAGTGAACAACAGGGAATGGATTGTCCATTCTGACTGTTGGTTCTTCTCCCATGCGATTGGCCACTGTCGGAGGATAGGATGCTGGGCTTGATGGACCATTGGTCTGACTCAGTATGGCACTACTTATGTTATGTTTAACCCTGCTCAAACCAGAGACCACAAGCCTCCAACTACATGTGGACTTTGTCTACTTGTAATTATTAGCAACATTTTACCTGTTCTGTGGACCATCACCAACTAAGTATTCCACAATTCTATCCAATGCTCCCCTTTCTCGAGGAAGAATAGGTCTTGCTAAGGGAGGACCAGGAGGATGGAGACCTAGAAAATAAGCAGATATCACTAAGCTGACTTACAACAAAACATTTTCAGTGTGCAACTACTAGTTCTACTTTACAAATACAGTCATTTCTCTTATGAAATGCCCAACAAGGAACATGTGCCACTATTTCAAACTGAAGGGCTAGCTAAAAGAAATTGAGGCCCCACCTAACCCTGGTAGCTTGTGGTTCCCCTGCCTCCTACCCTCATCATAAGTTTATCAGTTTCTGGAGACCATACTGGTACTTCACTTGCAATTATTATTTTACTTAATGTTAATGTCTATTTAATGTCCATCAAGAAAGAAAGTTCTCGAAGTTTTGGGAATTTGTAGTTATAAAATAGCATGACGGTTAAAAGCTATATTAAGGAAGCTGAGATAAGGGGTCAAAGTTGTTCTCAAGTTGCTGCGAGTTTCCTTCCAGTTTTGCATAGTTTAGGATGCAACTAGCATTCCATTATAAACCCAGCTGACAAAATCCTTCTATGTCAAGCTATTATTCAGAGAGGGAAACAAAGTTGTTCGAATGATATCTTTTATTGGACCAATTCCTATTGGTGGAAATAAGCAATCTTTTGGGCCACACAGGTCCCTTCCTTATTTCCCTTGCTTATTTCCATCAACAGAAGTTGGTCCAATAAAAGATATCGTTTGAACCACTTTACTTCAGTCTCTGTCACTTAAGACCAACATGGAAGCCACACAATCTCTCTGGAAGTTATTTGTTTCCTCTGTTCAGAGAAGTCTTTCTGCTGAATTTGACTGAAATTACTGTAAAGCTTAATGCTAGAAGCAAGTGAAGATGAACCTAGGAACCTGATGAGAGTCTTTTTAACAAGTATTTAAATCAGATTCCTTTAACTCTGACTCAGCTTTCCCTGACTACCTGAGATGTTACATACCATCTGAAGGAAGAAAAGTTGCCATACATGACATTAATTTGGAGCCATATTTTGCTCTATTAACACTATTTTTTATAAAGAGCTACAAACCCATCTTCCAAGAATACATGAAGACTTTTACAAGCTAGTATCCACGACTGTAGTTAAAGCTGATGCATATCAAGCAGATGTTTGTAAAACAGACTTTTTTAAAAAAAAAATAGTGTAAAAGCAACTGCAGGGAGAGCCCGGACTGGGTTGGACTGCACCACCAAACGTTGCCAAGGCTGGGCCGCTAGGGAAACACATGAACATGCAGTCTGCCCAGCAGTGTGCCCAGTGTGCTCGCCATGGCGGACCCAATCCACACCAGGTCATGGCAGGCCACAACAAATACGATAGCCCACTGTGGTCCACTTTGCCCCGATTGAACGGACCTTAGCACAGGCTGCGACTCCAAGACTTTCTGGGGTCACAGTCCGGACCAGTCACTGACACGGCCCGGGGTAATCCTGGGTCACGTCTGGCTGCGTCTGCACAAACATGCAAGTGAGATGTGGGCCAGATTGAGTCAAAGTGGGCCACAGCATGATTTTGTCACATCTGTTGACACCCACTGTAGATTAAGTGGCTTTTCTGCAATAGACACTTATAATCCATGGTTTGAATTTAAATGAGTCATAGTATTGGTGCCTCTTCCCCTCAAAGAAACTTCATATAGACAATATGCATACATTTCATAGTCTCAAAAAATGTAGATGTTCTTGGAATGCAAAATTGGTAAGAGATTTTAGATTTGACAGCCATCAGCAAATGTAGACTGGAAATTGCTGGAGTTCTGCAAAAAAAACTAGTTCCATTTTCAGCAAATATATCTAAACAGTAGAAAGCCAATAAAAAGTTGACATTGGGATTAACTCACAAAACGTTAAAAACAGTTAAAACTGTGTGCATTATTCCTCCAGTGTTACTTTCTCATGTGTAATAAACTGCTGTAATTTCTGAAGAGGAAATTTCATGACTTCACATGGAAATGAGGAACCTCAATGAGGCAATATTACCGCTATAGTTAATACGGGTGTACAGAAGGCACCCCTGCCATTTTAGTTTTAGTTTACAAAAACCACTTCATTTCCCTCTTCCTCCCCCCACAACATCGTTTTTAAACTAAAATCACTGCGCTTAAGCAAATGGCTGCCAGGACATTCTGCACATGTACAGCCCCTTATCAAAATGGTGCTGGTTTTGGAAAATGGCACACAAGTGCAGAATGGTCCAAGTGGCCATTTTGTGTACGTGCATGGTTTTTTAAAATATTTTGTATCTATAAATGAAAATGGAAGAAAGCAAACTACAATTGTTGCTTGTTCATTTATTTTCATAACATTAGCTACAAATACGGATGAGGTTCCATTCATTTTTGTAACTAATAGAACACCCCTAATGATTAAGTCTCACTGTAGCAACTCTTTGAAGAAACAGTCTCCTAATCTGAAAAGGCTTTTAACCAGAAATGGACCTTTACAGAGACTAACATATCAGGGCACCAGACCTTGCAACAAACCTAAATGCCAGCTATGTCCACTCAGACACAGTGGTTACAGGACCAAATATCAGCTACAGAATCGGAGGATCCTATACATGCACTTTTGCTAGGGTAGTATATATGGCATTTTGCCAAAAGTGTCCTTCTATGTCTTACATTGGGCCACATAGGGCTGTCTCTTAGAAGAAGGATTAATGGACATAAACTTGATATAAGAAGGAAGAATGTACATAAGCTGGTGGGAGAGCACTTCAGCCTAACTGTCTCTGATCTCAGGGTGACTGTCCTTAAACAAATTCACACTGGGGGTCGTTTACAACGCAAGATAGCAGAAAAGGAATTCATAAAGAAATGCGATTGTGTTAAACTTGGATTCAATAAGGATTATGGATTCTACACGCATTACAAAGAATGATCTGACCTCACTTGACTCCATAGATGGTTTAAAGACATTCCCCATTTTCAACTATGATGTGTCTTATTGCAGACACCGGCATCCTAGGGTATACCAGCATTGTAGTCTTATGCTCTGCACTCTTGTCTTACACCGCCCCTTTAAATGAGAAGCTGCTGAAAGATTCAAGAACCAACATTCCACAACTGCCTAGGTTTCGTTCTTTATGGAGCTCAGGTCTGGGGACTTTCTTTAATGGATAAATTGGACAAGGTACAAAATAGCTTTTTACATTCAATTCTCCACGTCCCTCTAAATAATCCATTTCATGAGCTGAAGCTGGTGTTCCCTCTGTGTCATCTTGAATCAAATTGGCTGTATTAAAATTCTGGCTATTTTGACTCATTTGCCACCGAGTTGTCTCTAATCTGGCTTCCAACTTGTCATGTCGGGGCCCCTGGACCAAGGGTATTTCCGACATGCTCACCTAGTTGGGGGTTGGGAAAGAGCTGTTACTTGCTATGCCTTTATCGGGTGCCTATGCCCGATAAAAAAGGAGAGACAAACTGTCTGCAGCTATCACTTCCCAAAAGATCTCTTTGGTGTATAAACTATTCCCTATAGAACTTCATGGTGCATCTTACTTAAGTTTTTCCCTCTCCTGGGCCTTTTACACAGATGGGCCTTTTTCTTCTAGAGGGCATTTACGCTGGCCAGATTCAGTCTCCTTCCTATTATAGTCACTGAGGGCAGATGGAAGGGGATTCTATATGAGCAAAAAATTTGTGAAGGTTGTAAATCAGGGCTCTACTGAATCACTACCCCATGTTATTTTTGATTGCCCACTCTATTCTGCTCCAAGGTCCAACTATCTTGCTCCTGTTATTTAAGGCTATGAAGCCCTGTAGCCAAGGGGATGAGTTGATATTCCTGCTTTTGGGACAGGATTTTGCCGTTAACTTGCAGGTGTTCTTGGCTGCTGCATAAAACTTAGATTGGCAGCTACAAAAGATTGAGGTTTATTTTCCAAGTTTGAATTGTTTTATTTAGCTAAGTTTGAATTTATTTATTGTTTACTGTTTATGTTGGTTTGTATTTTCTTTGCATTTTGTGATGGCCTATGGCTTTAAGCAAATAAATTCAATTTGATTCGCCTAGGTTTTGCAGTTGCTGTTCTGGTCCATTTGCGTCTGGGAAGTGGGTTGTTGCTCACAAAAGTTCATGCTGAAATAATATTAATTATATAAAATCTTTTCTAAGTTAGTCTTTAAGGTGCCATAATTTGTGTCTCCCCCTATATTGTTTGCTTCAAGCAACTTCAAACTTTCTGCTGCTTGTGTTGTTAGACACACTCAGTTATTAACTAAAGATATGCAGAGAACATGTCAAAGATAATCTTTGACTCAAAATAATTTGAGGTCATAAGATTGAGATTTATTCTTCTAATTTTGACCCGGTAAATGCTGGGCGGGAAATCTTTTCCCTCTCATGGGCCACTTTGAAAATTAGCACAAGCACTCCAGTAGTTGAATGATGGAGATGTTTAAGGGGTGTGCTCAGGATGGAGGAAGGAAGGGGAGGATCCAGATCATGGGGTAAAATTAAATGTGCCCTGACCAGGAGTGGAACACTGTGGCTGCCACTCTTCGGGTCAGCAAGTGACACGAAACTAACATGCCTGCCACAGGGAGAGCTGTCCCACCAACTACTTTTAGAGAGAACTTTGATTTCGTATTTAAGAAGCCAAAGGGACTGCTGCAAACAGAGCATCTGATTTTGAAAGACAGAAACTTTAAAATGAGCTGTAGTCCGACTCCCTTTGGAAGGCTTGATGAGCTAGGGGGTTGGAGTTACAATTGCACTGGTCCCCCACACGCTCACATCCTCTCAAAACTACAAGGATTTTCTTTCGTGATAGACATTAAAAATTGGAGTCTTTCACATGTGCATACAACTTTTTATAGTTTTTTCTGAATCAGAGATAATTCCAGTGCTCTGCTACTACACCATCCCCTGCCAGGTGAGACATGGGTTCATGCCCTTGTCCAAAACAAGCAGAGAAAAATGCAGAAACGTTCCAGTGTGTTTAACTGTAATGTCACCTGGATACAGTATTGCTACTTTTCCCCCTATCTTTTTTTTCCAGCACCCTTCCATTACTGTTTCTGAAGCACTGGCAAGCCAACAGAAGAACCCTGGTGTCTTACTAATGATCTGAAAAACCACTCACCAATAAGTTGGTTTCCTTGGAAATCAGAAGCCATCAGTTTACACAGAACTTCAAATTTTTAGAAGAAAAAGCCAAGTTTCTATCCTTTAGGACTGTGAAATAACTTTAAAGTTACTTTACTTTACAAGGTAAACCAATAAATGGTTGTCCAAGTATGCAAACAGACTACTCCTGTGTCTTTGATGCTGCTCTTAATTTTACTAGGCAACAGGAATGAAACCAAGGATCATTTGTTCAAATTGCTGCTATTCATATTCCTGTGGTATTATGCAAGCAAGCATAAAACGGTCAAGAATTATGTAAATTTCACTAGGTGTTTTTCATTTTAGGGGAAATCCACAAGTAAGAGCAAAAATAAACTAGTTACGTGCAGTAAAAAAACACCATGAAAAATAAACTAGCATATGTTATTTATTAAGGAAGCTTTACACTCTTTGCAAACAGCTAGGAAAGAGGCTAGAGTGCAATATCAGCTAGAAACTGATAATCACCCCAAAGCAAGGCTCAAGCACAGCAACCGTCTCAGAGGAATATGGATCAAATCTTCTTGTAAATACTGCAGTATAGCACAACTAATTTAAAACGTTCAGAGTACAATTAGGTTGTGGAATTTACTGCCAGAGGTGGTGGTCAAGGCCAACAGTATAGCTGAGTTTAAAAGAGGTTCAGACAAGTTTCTGGAAGACAGCTGCTAATGGACCTATTAGCCAGATAGGATTGGGGAACAAAAGCCTTTACTGTCAGGAGCCTGGGGATGACCCACAGGGAATGGATAGCATGGTGACCTGTTCAGTGCTTCTCCCAGGCCCCCGTGATTGGCCACTGTCCGAGACACGATGCTGGGCTCGATGGACCATTGGTCTGACCCAGTATGTTATCACTAGCAGTCAAAGATCTTCTACTCTTAACACACATCAGTCAGATGTTCCTACTTTCTGCCTAATTTTTCAGAAGAGGTAGGTAGAAAAGACAATCAAAGCTGAGGAAGAACTAGAAAGGTCAAACTAAGTATTTATGACCTCATTCACTTGGGCCTACAGCCATATTTTGTAGAATCTAGAACAGTTATCAAACATTCTGTGAAGTTCATTTTCTTTTTGCAGACATTATTAGAATGTGGAAAAACTGAGTGACCAGGTCTTGAAAAACCGATTTTAAATGGGAAGCAAAGCTTAGGATAAGGAACATAGCAACATACTATTGTCTTCAAGAAAATTCCAGACACCTCCACCATTCTAGTATTGATACTTAAAATGTATCTGAATCCACTTAAACATATTAAAATATTTAATATGATCTCTGTTTAAAAATGCATAATCTCTACATGTTAACAGCAAAGATTAAGCTACATTAACTATACAGATGCGTGAAGCATGAGAACATTCCAAGAATATCTCCACTTACTTGAACACTAATAACTCTCAAACTATGCATCTTAATTCTCATGCTGTTATGGACAACGGTAATTAATATAAACATCAAAAGCAATCATTGTAGGAAGACTGGTCATTTTTGCAAAGCTTGGCAAACTCTCAACTACCTGCTGGTTATTAATTCTCAAGCATATGGGAACGCTGTAGTAATACATGTTAAACTGATTCTCTTCAACAAAATATAATGTAATGAAAATATGAATTATTAATCTTCTCTGCTTTAGAAACAATTAAGCCCACGTCTTGTTTGTTGCAAGTTACACATAAGCTTCCATGCAATAATTTTTGCTACTACATATTTTAAGCCACATTCCTTCCGATTTTACCAATGAGATTTTACACATGGGAGTCAGGAAATTCAAACTTATGGCTTCCACCAACATATATCAGTTTTTTCTTCCATTACATTATACAGCGTCTATTAACAGAATCCTCAAACATTAATAGAAACTGGATGCAAAGACAATGTCAAGTCTCAAAGGAAACAAATGGTTCTCAATGTAAATATACTAAATTTCCATTAATAGTTTCTTTTTAATTAAAAACTACAAGCTACATTCAAATATTTAAAGGGCTTAGCTCAATGTTTTTATGGCTAAATATTTTCAAACATTACATCCTATATCTATCTTACAGCTCAGAAAAACTATATTTTAATTTATTTAATTTTATTAACCAGCTTATTCTCAGAACCCACAGTTAAGGAACATGCCAAGTTTGATCTTGGTAAAAAAAAGTGCTAAATAAAACCATTTGAAGTAGAGTGCAGAACAGGCACATTTATTGGCATGAAAACATCACTATGGGAAAATTAGCAACTAATCAGGATTTACTAATTTCTCCGAGACCCGATTCAGGACCTTGACAATCAGCATTGGTAGGTACTCAGAAAAGGTATAAGTAGCTGTGTTGGTGAACAGGTGTTCACAATTAAAGCATCTTTTCTCTAAGTATTCTATAGATTTCCTACTGCATGTCCACTTACATTAAACTAAGACATTTACTATGGTCTTAAATTCTCATCCCACAAAGCTGTACTGATAAGAAAAATCTACTTTTTTTTATTAGAGTATCACCTGCCCAAGTCAAAAAGTCAGAGTTTGTCCCCAACTGTACAGCTAAGTAATGCCAGCTTCTTTGACCTATAGTACATGAAGAAGTGATGTTGACAGCCTTTGGCTTCCCCAGTTCAATTGATCAGGTACCCAAGGTTTCTTGTATTTAAATAAAGAAAATGGGTGCTAGTTTATTAACATTTAACCAATCAGAGCAAGATATGAAAGCCACAAGCTTAAAATAAGCACTTATGGAAGACAAACTGGGGACGCAAATCTGAATTTCATCACTTATACTTCCACAAACTTAGCTCAACACAGAACTGTTGCTGAGAACCAGACTAAATAAAAATGCTCCAAAACAGAAAAGTGATCCAGTAATAGAAAAGGGGTGGTGGGGTGGTTAAGGCTCTCAGTTCAGCTAGCAGTTTCAGTAGATGCACGTACACAGTAATATTTCAAACATGATTATAACCTCATACTAAACCCATTTATTGGATTACTGTACTTAATTAACATGCCATTTCAGAAAAGTCCAGCTATCTAGTGGAAATGACCTTTTTGGGTACACAGTATTTTACACTTTAATCTATGCGGCATGAACTTTCTTGCTAGAATAAACATTTAAATAAATGTCAAGATGCATGTTAAAAAAAATATGTTCAGGGTTTAGTGAGAAACATGAATGTATTCTGAAAGTGTTTTCCTTTGTACCTGATTTATATAAGTCTGGTGCTTTCTTAAACCAAGAACATAAAAAGGTATGCTATGTTGTTGACTACAGAATACTGCAAAGTTTTATTGCCATTTAAACAAAGAAGCCATAACAGTTAAATGAGCTCAGGCAATAGGTTTCAGCATCACAAGGTGCCAGCTGTAAAGAGTTATGGCTAATTGAATATGGAACTCCTGCTTAATCAGATAACTGCTCTGCTATTTCCAAATGAAATGCCATTTCCATGCTGTCTGAAAATGGCCTGTTTTATTGGTAACCAGAGAAAACAATATAAACTGTAAATAACATTAAGTGCTCTGTTTACCCATTCCAGGCATTGGAGTAGCACGGGATCCAGGATGTCTTGGTAACACATTTGCCTGCAAGGCTGATGCAACAGTTCTTTCTGGGGGTCCACCAGGAGCTGAACTGTCCCTTGGCAAGCCAGGAGATGCTGGTAATGGACCTGAAGGTCTTGGAGACCCTTGCTTAGGTGTTGCTGGGCCAGAGGCAGAGACATTTCCTTGAGCTGTAGTTCGATGACGTATTTCTGACAAGAACATGCACATCAGATTTAGCATTCAATAAATAATGCAATGTATTAAAGATAAATAATTATCAGTTTAAAATCTGAAATAAAACAAAGGCAAACTTCACACCTAAAAAATCTAAACAAAAACTACACTGCGCAATAGTCAAAGAGCAATATAAACCTAAGAGAACGCACTTAAATAAAAATTGCCCAATCAAATATACTCAGTATGATATTTTAGTACTGCTGTTTTGATTACAAACCTGCATATACTTGGAGCAAGATCTCCCCAAACACAGCATTCATCAAACAGCAATTTCCAGCCTTGCATCTATGTTCTTCAAGGTAGTCTCATGGAGCCATTAATTACTAACAAACCCTCTATTACCTCAAAAGAAAATCTGAAGAGAGTGGCCACCGATTCACATTTATTTATATGTATATGTCGCTCTTCCCTTCAAGATGCAGGGCAGCTTACAATCAATAAAAACAATTTAAAAGTCCCTTTGCCCCCCAACCCCATCCCTAACCTACCCAACCTTAACTCTGCCTGCCAAATGCCTGGCCAAATAAAAAGGACGTACAACGTTTCTGAAAGATGAACAGCTCGGGCTTATACAAACCTCCAACAGGAGGGAGTTCCATAATCATGGGCCAGCCACAGGGAATGCGTCCCTGTGTGCCCTAGCTGTAAAAACTCAATGAGCAGATGGTATCTGCAAGAGGGAGCTCCCAGCTGACCTCCAAGGCCACAATGAAACATGAGGGAGGAGGTGGTCTTTCAGGTACCTGTGGTCCAGGCCACTTAGGGCTTTATAGGTCAAATCCAGCACCTTGAATTGAGGCTTGAAAGTTATTGCTAGCCAATGCAGACTATGGAGCACTGATGTAACATGCTCCTGGTGACCAGCCCTGACAGAAGATGGGTCACCGCATTCTGCACCAGCTGCAGCTTCCAAACAGTCATCAAGGGCAGCTCCACATAGAGTGCATTGTAGTAGTCTAGCCACGAGGTTACAAAGGCATGGATAACAATGGCCCAAATTCGAATCGGATCATTACAGTTTAAATATTAGTTTTAAATATTTTCAAACTATATTCAAAATCCTACAGTAAACTAAGCTATCTGCCTGTAGTCTTCAGGCTAACCAGTCTCTGAGATACCTCAGTTAATCAGATATATTCTTGAGGGTTTTTTTGCCCAGTTACACTCTGTTACCACCCCATTTACTTTCCCCCCCACCTTAATCTCCATTTGTAAGAAAATGAATTGAAGGGGGAAGATGACGGATACACTAACCACTTTTCAGAATGACTAGCTGACGGGCCAGTAACAAAAAATGTAGGTGTGTCTCAAACTAAAGCACTGGAGCCCTCTTCAATTTTCCTTGCTCAGGCAAACCTCTCAACATCAGTAGGAATTCTACTTGACTTAGAAGTGCTGAACTAAACCTTTGGCCTATATAGAAGCAGAAATGAATACTCTTCATATTCCTTAGCCTAGGTGAATTCAATTACACACCACCTTTATCAAAGGAAAACCTAAAAATTAAAAGAACCACCCCCACCCTCCAGCCCCTTTACAATGGGTAAATAGGTTGCAGCAACATTTACTAAAAAAAAGAAGGAGGTCTAAGCGCCCTAGATATGGGCAGAGAGAATTCCTCCAACAATGCAACAAAGAAATAGAGTTGCTAAGTTTTTGCCAAGAACCTCTTTGCAAACCTGGTGTGAAGCCATACCATGATGGGAGAGGTGACTCGGGGTGAACTCACATGGAACTCTGCTAAACTCTGATGTCCACAGGGTCCTGGAAGCTGTATCAACAGCCCCAGATGAACGCCAGATCACTATTGCGGGTGCATGAGGTACTCTGATTTTCAGTCCCACTTTAAACCTGGATCAGATGTTTACATCTGATATATACAACTGGTGCAGAATGTGGCGGCACATTTCCTTATGGGGATGGGTCGTCGTGAGCACGTAACATCAGTACTTCATTCTGCTCTGTTCGCTGCACTGGCTGCCTGTAGTCTTCCAGGCCCGATTCAAGGTGTTGGTTCTTACCTATAAAGCCCTACATGGTCTGGGTCCCACTTATCTGCAGGACCACCTCACCCCCCTACCCCCAGATTCTAGATCAGCCCCTGTGGTCGACTGGAGGCACCCTTCTCGAGGTCACCCAAGTTTCTCAGGTGGCAACCATGGGGAGGGCCGCCCCGAGGCTGTGGAACTCCCTCCCGGTGGCGGTCCGTCTGGCCCCAGATCTTCCCTCTTTTCGACAACAATGTCTTTTGGTGGGGGAGATGAGTAGTGGGTGGGAGGGTTGGGTTGAGGGGGGATTTTAGCTCCATTTAGTTATTTTTATATTACTTTGATTTTATATTGTATTTTGTATTATATTGTATTTTATAGTTGTTTAAAGCTATTTGTACGCCGCCCCAAGGTGCCTTGTGGCAGGAGGGGGAAGGATATTAAATTTTAGTAATGAATAATAATAAATCCAGGGCTGTTTATACAGCTTCCAGGGCCCCGTCGACATAGGAGTTTAGCAAAGAGTAAAATCCTTCTCTTTGTTCAACGGCTGATTAGCTCACTACTAAACCTGTAATATTGGGTTTAGATCTATTTTCCTTCAGCAAGTTCATACAATAGGCTAACTTCTACGATGCTAGCCTGTGGACAATGGGAGCACTCAGTGTTTTAAGGCGGCGATCTGGCAACTGAAAACTTTGGAGATGTTGGTAAAGTTAGGAAGAGCAAAAGCCTCTGCCCCAGGAAGATGGATGTACAGGAAAGAGTATATTTCTGCTCAAGAACCAATAACATGTCTGGTCAGACAAACATTTTAGTAGAACCACTGGGGATGTGGGAGAGGAACTACAGTTCTGATTAGGGCTGAAACTTGGTCTTTGGAAAACTTTGGACTTTTATAGTATTTGGTTCCGAAAGGCTGAATTCTGAAGTTTCCGGGGACCAAGGATGTTATTCTGAAATGGCTGCACGCATGGGAGGCTGGTGAACAGTTCATCTTCTTCTGGAAATGAAACTTAGTGCCATATTTGGTAGATGGGGTGTATGGGAGGGAACAGCTGAGTAATGGTAAGCCAGATAGCAAGCTTTCGATTGGCTGACAGGGCAAAATAAAAGTGTCTGCAGCCATTTTGTCTATTCTCTTGGGTGAATTTGGCTGTGTGCTACAGTGCTGTTGGATCTGTAAGTAATCTACTGGGGAGGATTTTGGGGGGGGGGGGGG
>QEPC01011684.1:159434-166934 GCA_003113815.1 Sphenodon punctatus
GGGGGGGGGTATGTTGACCTATTCCCTGCCCTGGACCAATGCGCTCCCCACAAACTGTGGGGCGACTATTGAGCCCTTCATGTGCAGGATGCAGTCCTAGTAGGGGGCAGTCTGGGCTCCGTGTCCGGACTGCCGGTTATTGTCCTTGATGGCCTTGTACCCTCTCTTGAGCTCCTGGATCTTGGAGCGGCAATGGGCCACCGTCCTGTGGTGCCCCGCCGCCTTCATGTCCTGCACGATCTCCGTGTATACGTGCTCGTTCCTCATGTTCACGGCTTGCTCCACTTGGTGCTCCAGGGACCCCCAGATCCTTATGAGGTCCTGGGTCTCCTTGTGCCCCCATTGTCCCCCACGCTGGTACTGCCATCTCTCGCTTGTGCCCTCCTCCTCCACTTGCCCTCCGCCTGTCTCCATTGGGGGGCTCCGGCTTCCGAGCCCGTTTCTGGGTCTGTAGGTTGTAAGGGGGAGGTTAGGTGCCTCTGTCCTTTGGACCCGCGACCAGCCTCCCGTCGGGCTCCCCCCCCCCTTTGTGACCCTGACACACTGTGCGGGCCCCCTCTCGCTCCCCGTACCGGTTTCTGGGGTGCCTCTGTCCCCTGTCTGGTCGTTCCCTCTGGGGGAGCCTGCTCCGGCTGCTGCTCCTCCGCCACCAACATCACCTCCTCCTCCCTTGCTCGCTCGCCCTCCGTTCTTCTCTCCCTTCTGCCTTGCTCCATCCCGCCACATTCCCCTGCTGTTGTGCCCCCTTTAAATCACCCATCCTGGTTGTGTGCCGCTCGTTGCCTGGCAGCAACGGTGCGTGCTTTTGCCATGACTAGGGATCGTTTTGTTTGATTCTGGCTGATGGCTGGCATTCGGTCGTTACGTTTTGTGGTTTCCCTCTGGGAATTGCTTTGACCACCCTTCCGGAGATGGTCCCGTCCCAACCTCCAGAAGCGTGGTTGGGTTTGGCCCCTACTGGTGCTTGGCTGTGGTGAACATCTGGCGAACACCGATCAGACGTTCAGGGCTCTTTGGCCCCGTCGCGGGATTGACTGTGGTTCACTGTGATCACGTAACGTCTGAAATTACCCTATGAGGCCAGAGGGATCTCTCTGCCTGGCTTCACTTTCCCTTGCCTAGTCTGTTCAAGTTGTCAGTGCCACAGTACCAATGTCATGCCAAGAAGGTGCCCTTTTTGGGGGGGGGGGGGGTTGAACATCTGGTTTCTTAGTTTTGAGAGTTCTGGGTCCTGGGCTTGCTGGCTTTTGGTGGGATTTATTTCTCCATGCAGTTGCAGATGGTTTTGCGGGGTTGTTGTATTTTTCTTGAGCGAATGTCCCTTGCTAGCCTGCATTTTTATACACTGCTTGGTTGGCATAATGATTGACGTGGGTGCACTCACTGCTGATGGAGGGCTATGCTGGGGGTACATTAATGTTGGATTTTTAAAATTTCTTTCTGCACACAGTAGCTCTTTTGTGGGGTTGTCTTCTGGAGCGATTGACCCACTCTTGCTAGCCTACTTTTCTGGGTAGTGCTTGGCTGTGGGTTCAAGAACTTTTCAACAACTTTCTTTTCTGAGGTCCAGAATTCCAAGTCCGAATTCCAAAACTTCAGAAACAGCACCGAGAGGCTGCTGAGTACTCAGGCTGAATACTCGGAACTTCAGCATTTGTCCCAAGTACGCGGAAGTACTATTTGATACAGCCTTAGTTCTAATATTAAAAAATTAGAACATACATAATTGTATGCAAGCAGTTAACCCAAAGATGACAAACATCTAAGAGCAAGTAGAAGCAGTATATGTCCTCACCGGTAATGAAAATTAAACAAATATAGGGATCCAAAAAAAAGCAGAGGCATGACACACAAAGCACTTTGGATCTTCAGTCAAAAGAATCACTGCACTCTACAAACCAAAAAAAACTCAAGGTGGGTTTTTAAAAAAGAGACAAAGTGGTTTGAATGATCTCTTTTATTGGACCAATGCTGCTTGGTGGAAATAAGCAAGTTTTTGGCACACACAGGGCCCTTCCTCAGGGATGCAGCATAGCCAGTAGAAATATATAAACTAGGGCTGCAACCATTAACTGATTTATCAAACCAAATAATCGACTAATCTGTCTGAAACGGATTAATATTTGTCCCGCGATTAACTGGTTAGCTGCCAGGACCTTGTGACAGTCCATAGTTCTGAGTATGTAGCTCAAGGGGAAGTGTTCCAATGGAAGGCAAGTTTACCCAACGCATGCAAATTGGGCAAACCTAGGCAAATATATGTATACTTATGTAAATTTATGCAAAATGTAATCAATTAATTGAGAAAAAAGCTTAATTGATTAACCAACTCAAATTCCTAATCAGGTTGCAGCCCTACTATAAACTGAGCAAATGTAGATCAGGGGGCATCAAGTGGATGAGAGTGGGGTAAAAAGAGGGAGGGCTGGGGAGAGGGAGGACAGCAATAGAGCTTGGGCTCCTGCCAAGCAGGCCAGGCTGGGTTGGGTGGGTGGGGTCTATCAGAGATTGCCTCCCTCCAGTTGTCCCAGTCCCACGAGGCCTCCCAGGGAGGCATGGCCAGATGACTTCATCCAACTGCACCATCCTGGGAGGCCCTGTTGGGAGGGGTCGTAAGCAGCCAGAAAGCAGGTTATCTGGTTGGACCTTCTGCTCTGCCGCCACCAGATAAGCTGCTGGACTGGGCTGGGGGTGGAGGAGGCAACCCTAGCAATCCCCCACCCACCCAAGCCCAGACCACTGACAGGAACCCCAAGCTTTTCTCCATCCTCCCCCTATGAACTCTCGCTCTGCTCCTCCCCTGTGGAGGCTGGAAATTCTGCACAGGGAGGAGCGGGGCCGGAGATTCCGGGGCGGGGTGTGTGTGTGTGTTCTGTGAGAAATCTGTAAATTGTGGTCCTGCATTTGGCTCAGCGCCCAGTCCTTAACTCACACACTATGTAAGCAGTGAACATGTCGTTAGTCACATACTGTGCTCACTTTTAAAACTTAGGCTCCATGCACCAGCCTTTGCTTTGGTCTCTGAGCCCCAATGTTCTTCCTCTGAAGACTGAAGCTGAGAAACAGTAAGTTGCCTCCCTGCTGTCCACACACGGCATCACTGGGGCTGGGGACAACAGGAAGGCATCAACACCACATTGGGCTTGATCCCAAACCCCACATGCTGTGCAAACCATGCGCGCACACCTCGCACATAACCCTCGTGTGAAAAGCACATGCAGTCATGTTAGCTCACATGCAAGCTGTGTGCCACATGTGCAGGGTTTGCCCCCACTGTCTTGTCTCTACACAGCAACACTGGAACTAAGGCTATGAGTGGAGGAGAACCAGGGGCATACCGGGACCACACAAGAGCCCACACACATATTGAGTGCATGTACACACTGGAGCCCAGTGCCCCAGCAGGGGGGCCCATTCAGTCTTCTACACCAGCGTCCACTCCCACCTGGCTACGCCCAAAGGAGAACTGCTGAGTCAGTGTTGGCAATGCTGCTGGATGGGGTAAGTTCCTCAGGTTCCTGAACCCACTCTTCTTCCTGCCCAGTGCTCAAAAGCTGCTGCTTTTGGAGCAGGTGGAGCTGTTTCTATAGCAATGTCGTTTCCTGCCACATATTTGTAGGGGAGCAATGTTACAATGCAGCTGACTCTGGGATGGGAATAACTGCTTTTTCACTCACCTCTTCGCCAGCAAAGCAGTAGAAGGGAGTGACTGGTAACTGTTAAAGGATCCTGGATGGGCGTGTATTTCCTCTACTCCTGCTCACACTCTCCTTGGTGCCTGCAGCCCGGTCCAATAAGGGCAGTTGTGTAAACAGCTATGGGTTTCCCCACAACATACCCTATTTGTGGTGCAATGCTGTACTAATGCTTCTGGGTCTAGGTACCCACTGCTCACCTCTTGCTCTCAAATTTATTATTATTATTATTATTATTATTCAAATTTATGATGGTGATACGAGTGTTGTCTGTAGCATAGATTGTTTATAGAGGCATCCTGCTCCAATACTATCCCAACTGCAGTCCCAATCTTACAGCGTTGGGACAAAATCAGGGAAGGAGGCAGCAAGATGGTCCCTACTCTCCCCCCCACCCCCCAATCTCAATATTCTCTCTGGTCCCAGTATTCTGGCCAGTCATCATCATGTGGATGCAGAAGAGACACAGCGGTAGCAAGCCACCCCTGTTGTCCCCACTCTGTCACCAGTCCCAACAATGTCACAGGAGGTCAAGTGGGGGGGAAGAGAGCAGTGGGCTACCCCCCCCACACCCCCCCACAACTGTTCCCAGCTTCAGTGTTGCCCCCAACCTGCAGAGGAAGAGGATTGTGGCTGAAAGACCAAGACAAAGTGAGGTTGCACGGAACCTAAGTTGTAAGCAAGCACAACATGCAAGACTGTCTTTACTGCTTACATGGCACGCAAGTGAAGGAAAGGACCCAACTTACAATTTCCATGTTCTTTGGCAAGTTAATTGAAGTGCACATAACATTCCCCTTCAACCAAAGCTTTCTTGGTCTAGGAAGTTTTTGAAATGAGAATGCACTACATTCCCCTTGCTGCCATAGTGCCAACCTGGACCTTAAGCTCCCCCTTCCAGCCCCAAACCTGCCCAGCCCCACACCAATTCCCCACCACACTGACACCCCCACTCCCACCCTCCACCTCCACAAATCCAGCCCCCACCCAAATGCCTCCCATTCCGCCTGCTCCCAAACCGGCCTGCATATGACACCTCCCACCCCACTTGCCTATTCCCACATAGCCTTCCTCCCCTGCCACCCATTGCCAGCCCCCACCCACCCACCTGTCCTCGCACAGACACCTCCACCCACCATTCCCAGCTATACCTGAACTCACCACCCATATTGCCCCCTTCCCCCTGGGTCTCCAATTCCCACCCACCCATATTGCCCCCCTCCCCAGCGCCATCCCTTCCTCATGCACCTTTTCTGTCTCCATGACATTTCTGTACTGTCAGCTGTCCCCATACAAAATCTAAATCCTGGTTAAATAACCTGAACCACCATCCACACTACTTTCATACTCGTCTTCCCACTTAGAGACATCTGTACTACTTTTGCATACAACACTAAACCCGACTAAGCTTCTCATGTTCCAGAATGTTAATGAGACGGAGAATCCGGAAGCCTCTTCTGACTTTCTCAGTTAAATTTGGCTTCCCAGGGATACTTTGCCATATCCAAACTTCAAAACCATAACTCAAACCTTAAAGAAATATACACAGGAAACCAGAAAAAATCCACTAGAACACCTACCACTTCGATACCGTTCCATGCACTAGATACACTTTTGCAAGCAAGTTGCAAAAGGGAGATTTCTACTTTTGCCTCAAAATTTCAACCTATGTAACTAAGTCGTTCTTTAATGGATTTTCACCAAATCTGCACAAATGCCACACCTCCCCCGAAGGACCCCGCCTGCCAACTTCACACCATCAGAACATACCCTTCCAATTTTATAATGTTCATGATTTTAACACTGTTGCACTCACCTTAACTATAAAGCCAACGATATGGCTCTTCAATGTACACACAAAGAATTGCAATATATTTAACAGTAACAGACAGCAATTTCCTTGCATCTGTAACAGACACATTTATCCTATATCTGACTGGAGTAACATCCTAAACATACCTTTGTCTCCAATAATATTTTAGGTACAGGCTGCAGAAACATGAATTTCCCTTCTAATACAGTGCTGTGGTATTTAATTTAAATCCTCCTTTCCACTATCAATTTAAAATGTAACTGATGAATTGGAAATGCACCTGCACTGATACCTCTAACACATGTAGTGCTCAAGTTAATTTTCTCCAAAGACTTTTGGATGCAATCACTAAAGAGTAAATGTTTTCTGCTTCAGAAAAAAGGCTTTGAAAAAATACATTGAATCCTTAGCAAAGCGCTAAACAGGAACTCAATCGATTAACTGGCAAATCTGTTGCAAGTCAGAACTCTTTTGGGGAACCATGTTCTCATTCTCTGGCTGCATTCACATGACAAACAAGAGGGTGCACACAGATAGGCTGCTCACTCCTCCCCACCTCCACATGAGACATCAGCAGTACACGGATGCCACTAGCATGGCAACTCACACCAATCAACTTTTGTGTTGACAAGCTCTGTCACACCCAGATCAGCAGTAAGTTAACATGAAATACTAGGATACTGCTGGAACTTAACATGGATTTCTACCAGTACCCAAGCTCTCGCTGAAGAAGTGTGCTAGAGACAGCACCTTGAAGTTAGCAACTTACTCCTCATTAGGACAGCACTGAGCATCATAGAATCTTAGGGTGTTTATAATGAGATGTCGGCCCACATTTGCCCCCATAAGCCACACATTCACCTGCTCGTCTATCCTGTGGCCGCCAGATATTTAACTGGGGCCGCTCCACATGGTGTCAACCCAGGAAATGTGGAGCCCGCTGTGCAGTCAAATTCAGGCAAAACTGGGGCAAGTAGTGCCCATAGGGCCGCTGCCCATCTGCTGGGACACGCAGTCCCTGTGTGCATTCTAAGCAGCCTAGAGTGTCGGTGGAGGGGGGGGGCAGCGCACAGCTTGGCCACAGCAGGGAGGAACACCTGCCCCTTTGTTGCGTTCCCCACACAGGACATGCAAGAGGTTGCATGGGAGCTGCATGGAGCCACTACAGGATCTAGAGGGCTCCCAGCCCATGTATTAACAGCCTTAGAGGTGGAAGATACCTCAAGGGTCACCTAATCCAACCCCGTACTTGGATGCAGGATGACTACAGCTACAACACGCCCAACAGATGGATGTTCAGCCTCTTTTTGCTCTTCCAGCAATGGAGAACCTACAACCTCAGGCAAATTATTCCATTGCCACAGCGCTTACTATTAGGAGGTTTTTCTTGATATTTAACCATAATCTACCTTCCTGTAACTTAAGCCAATTATTTCTAGTTCTGACCTCTGAGGCAGTGCAGAAAAGTTCCTTGTCATCTTGTTGGTAGCAGCCTTTTAGGTATTTGAAGACTGCTATTACATCTCCCCTTAGTCTTCTCTTTGCTAGGCTAAAAATACCCAGTTCCTTCAACCTTTCCTCATTAGACTTGCTTTTCAGACCCTTTGTCACACTCCTCTGAACCCACTCCAACTTGTCTGTAGAGAGAGACCAGAAACAGATTTGCAGGCAGCATGATTCTAGAATTATAATGAAAGCAGAACTGGTACAGCTTCTTGCTCTAAAAGAAGAGTCATGAATACTAAGGAAGCAGGGAACTGATTAAAGCTGCAAGGGGAACACACATCTGACTCCAGAAAGGGAACAAGAACCTGGGTTTGGCAGGGACAGCACAGTTTTCCTCCCCCCACCTTCCTATCTCATGTGCAAGCATCCTTAATATTGCAAAAGCTGAAAAATTGCCAAATTGAGTTTAAAGTAAATATCTAAATATGACACCTAAGTTCAACAGATAGTTAGGTGGAGAGAGAATAATGGTTTCCTGGTTAAACA
>QEPC01011684.1:169434-188835 GCA_003113815.1 Sphenodon punctatus
GTTTAAGGTAGGAAGTGAAATATTATCCAGATTGTCCATTAAGGACAGTGAAACTACAGGGAAAGATTAGGGAGGTAGAAAGAAATTCCCAAACTGAAATTTGAGCAGGACACTCAATTTAACCCCTTTCCCACCAATCTCAGAGTGCACAATGGGCTCTTTACTAATTAAGCAGAAATGTGGGTCTAGTATGTGTAGACATCAACATACATTATTTCAAGGAAACTGAGCGGAAACTCAGTCTTGATAAAGATTTGGCACAAAATGAAGTTTGGGAGGGGGCCAATTTTGGTAACAACTGATTTTACGAAAGCCAAGTGAAGGAGGATATATCAACCTCTGATCTCACACTAATTTAAGTCTTAAAACTGCATCAGTTACATGCACCTTATACCTATTGCTATTGGAGATCAGATAAAATGGAGTCTTGTCTATAAATTCCCATGTCTCTGGGGGAGCTACAAGCAGGACAAAAAGGAGAGAAGTCAACAGGACAAGAACACATTAAGGCAGGCCTCTGCTCCTTCATGTCTTTCAGTAGTAGTTCTCTCGGAAATCTCCGCTACTCTGCCCATTTCAGTGTTCCCGAAAGGACTCTAGCTTTAAGGGTCGACATTACCTATACTTCCAACCCCCAAATCACTGGATATTTCCAAGCTATACCATTGTTTCCCTTTGAATCACAACAGGGAAAGAAATAAAACACCTTGTTTAATAGTAGTGCTGTAGCCTTCTTGGTAGCGCTTAACAATAGTGCTGTATCCTTCGGCTGGAAGTAGTATCATAAAAACATAAAGACTAACTTTATATTGCTGAACAGAAAAGAAGTGGCCCATGCCATTAGAACCTCTAAAATGGATGTTACAATTTAGTGTAGTTACGAGTATACATGGAAAATCCAGATTATCCCCGGCCTCAACCAAAAAAACTATTAACACCACATGACACAAACTATGCCTCATCTGCTTTCAACAGGCTTCTTCATTCCTGGTTTTATACAACTTCTCCAGGATAGGCCCTACAGTTGTGCTATTCATGGACTATGCTGCAGACCATTTCATGGAGAGAACTAAAAAGAACAGAGCTCTGCCAGGGATGATTAATGATGGAGCAACTGATCAAAGGAAACAAGATTGAGCCCAAACCTGACAATGTTCAGAAGATGTGACAGGCCTCAAGTTTCTACTAAAGATCTTCTCATATTAACCAAGGACAGAATAAGCAAAAACTACGGCATCCGAGATTGTCCAAGAACAGAGTACAACTACTAAATTCCTTGCAGAGGCTGCTATTCAAATCTTACTCACGGGCTCTCATACGATAGTTAGAAGAGCACTACATGTACAAAAAAGGGTTATTTAAATGCCTGAAACATGAGATACAGCTTGGTAATTAGTAGGAATGTGTGAACAGAACGCGGTTCGGCGGTTCGGTTCGAAACCAGAGTTTGGGTTCGGTTGGGCGGAGTTCGGTTCAGCTGAACATCTGAAAATAGCACTAATCAATACCGAAATTGTTTTTTTTTCAAGTATCGGTATCATTTGGCCCTGAAACCACCCGTGGTCTCCACCCCTGGTGCCAGGTAGTCTGCTCCTCAGCTGCCTCCCCCTTCCAAACACGTTTTTCCCACCCAAAGTCATGTTTTCCCCACCCCCAAACTCATCCGAACTTTTTGGAACTGTTCAACCGTTCGAACATTCAGTTCGGTTGTCCAAACAGGCAGAGTTCAGCCCGAACTCCAAACATCCGAACTGCGTTCGCACATCCCTACTAATTAGGGCCTTTATTCAGTACCACATATTACCTGGAAGTATGTAATTTCCTACAGACACTTCAATAAAGGGATGCTTTCTTAAATTGGCAAGATGGAAGGGACTATATTGAAGTTAAGATTTTACACCCTCGTCGCATCAGCCTCTACTATCCCAGACAAGGATTCTAATTGAGTTTCCATTCACATAATCAAAACCATAAATTTGATGATTCTACTGGTTGCAATGGAATCAGATTACTGTTCTACCTCGGTATCACTTCCATTAGTCAATTCGCAATCATTTTGAAATGCTTATTGCTCAACATAATGGGAACTGGATAACAGGACCCCAACTCTCAAGCCGAACGCAGAATAAGTATTTTTAATTGTCATTTCTCATTTTAGAGCTTTAACAAAATGCCAACAGCCTCTGCCTATGACCTGGATAAGAACTACCTTTTAATGCCACAAGACAACAGTTACCAGTTGCTTTCTACTTTTGAGATTTGTTCTCAACCTCTCGTAGATGCGATAGCTTTTGCTTACTACATACAAAAAGGTATCTTCATGTATACAGGATCAAACCAAGAACTCTGCGCCAACAGCCTAATTCAGAATCTTCCTCTGAGCACGTCAAATTTCAATCATGTTGTTCACTTGCAATTCTGATGCCAAGTCACTGGTGTTGTCTATTCCTTCAGTAAGTCAATGAGCAACACGCTTCACTAACAAATACCTGCAAGTGCAAACCAACTTAACTTCCTGCACATTTTTCTTGCCAGTAAAACCTACATAAGTATGGCCACAGTCAATTAACTTATAAAGTCATAATACACACTGGCTTTGTAATATTCATTTGAGCCATAGGCAAGAACCGCAAATAAACTGTTAATCCAACAGTGAAACATTGGCTGGCTAACACAGTAATTTCCTGACCTTTATGTATAATGCTCTACTCTTAAGAATCTGGAGCAGTTTCCACAGAAAAAGTATTTTCTACTAAATACATAAAGTTTTCTCTAATTCAGTTTAAAAGCCAAGTGAACAGAGTTACAAGTAAAGCTTTCGATACATGGGTAAAAATAGAAGTGACGACAGGCTGCCAGGTCCCGGGCTGACACAGGACAGGTAGCGCAGGCAGACATGGTGCATGCCAGGCTGGGGTGCAAAATAAATATGCGCCAAGCTGATGGCCACACAGCCAGGGGACGGGGAGAACGGGGAATGTGTAGCCGGCCGGCCGGCCCTGTCCCAGCACTGCACCCAGCGCCCCACTCCCTGTCATGATGGGCAGCCACGGCATCTAAGAATGGCCAGCTATGGCTGCCTGTCATGGCGGCCCCGGCCTGGACCAGCCAACTGGCCCGGGAACACACATTCAGCCCCACGGTAGCCCACTTTGGCCCAATCCGGCAGACCTAGCCCGGGCTGTGATCTTGTAGGTTTTCCAAGGTCAGAGGCAGGGCTAGCTGCCAACATGACCCGGGATACCCCGAGTCAACATCTGGTGGCACCTGCATATGTGCAGGTGGGGTCCGTGCCCAAGCATGCCACAGCAGGCCAAACTGGTCCACTGTCATGTTTACTTTTATCTTATGTTTCTACAATCAAGGGTTCCCACCCTATTTCATACCATGGACTACATGCAAATAAGGAGCTATTTATTGTTGCAGAGACAATATTCTTTCCAAATGGCAAATAAGAAACCCATTGAATCTACATTAGACAGCTGTAAGCATTTTCAACATCTTTTCCAACATGATTTAGCATCTGGGATTTGGGAGAATAAGCATCACATGAACCACCACCACATGGCCCAAGTAGTAGGAGATTAAGTCTTATAGAAAACCTATAAGACTTATTAGTCCTAATAATACAAGTGCACACGGATAATCAAGCAAGAAAAAGACTGGAGGCCGTGGTAATCTTTTGAATCCAATTGCAGTTACAAGAGTGGTTACAAGAGCTGTGTTCTTGCCCCCATATTGTTTAATAATAATAATAATATTTATGAAGGGAACAAGCTTTCACCATGTCCCAAAAGATTTCGGTAAAACAATTGACATCGATAACAAAACATTAAAAACCCAAATTAAATATTTAGAATAATATATCAACAAATAAAATAAGCCAACAATGTCGAGAATGGTCAGGAGTATCATTTACAGAGATCACGTGTTAGCAAAGCCAGATTGACTACAAGATCCATTGTTTTAGTGGTTGCGAGAAAAATCAATAGTTGAACGGGTGAAGAATATGGTCTCGAGACTAACCAAGAAGCTAATAGTGACTCCCTCAAATGCAGCGTAAGCGGGCACACAAATAAAGCATGCAATAAATCCTCAACACATCCCAAATTGCATGCACACAATCTGCTTGCGTATGGAATCCCCAGCCGTCTGCCAATACATACTTTTGTTGGCAGTAGATCAAAATGAAAAAGAGTCAGAGCTCTACATAGACCAGGATCTTCTATAAGGTCCAAATATAACTCCTGCCCAAAGGTATATTTGAACTCCCTGTATAACAGCACTCTTAAGCGTCTATATTTCCCCTAAGTCAAGTTGGATAGCCTGAGCTATTAGTTGTTTTTGAATAAGTCTCCTTCTACTACAGGAGGGGAGTGGACTTGACTTAAATCCACAGAGAGACCAAGTCTGCATAGCTGGTTGGTGGCCTTAGTATTCCATAAGGATGGGGCAGACCATAACACCGGCAAGGTAGCCTGTCCTCCATCATCTCTTCCAGCTTACACCAATAATTCAGCACAGCCCTTATAATCTTAACCGTTATGGGCAAAGTTCCAGTCTCTAGCTGTAATAAGCAGGGAGGGACATGCTTGGGCACTGCAAGGAGAGTTCTCAAAAAGGTATTCTGGGGAAGCTCCAAACCATCCACAAGAGGCAAACCCCAGATTTCAGCACCATAGAGGGCACATGGTCGTGATTTTACATCAAAAAGCTTCAGAGCCGGAGGTACTAATCTACCACCACGGAGTCTCCAAAATCTCGAAAGGCTCATTACTGCCTGCTGGAATTTAAGTCCGACTGCCTCAATATGCCTCCGCCAGCTAATGTGGTCCACAAAGCACAACCCCAAATAAGAGTAGACTGAGACCTGCTGCAAAGCGACTCCATCAAGAGTCCAGCTGTGCTTCCTAGGTTTCCTGGAGTTTTTGCCTACCACCATCACCTTAGACTTTTGGTGATTGATGGATAAGCACATATTTGAACAAAACTATCCAACTGCCTGTAGCATTCTTGCTAGTCCCAAGTTGGAGGGCGATACTACAGCCATACCATCGGCATATAGGAAAATAGCAAGGGGCGCCCCAATACCCTAGCTGGATAAAAATAATCCCGAGTCAATATGGCAACAATCCCATTGATGTAAAAATTAAAGAGAAATGGGGCTAAAATGCAACCCTGCTTCACCCCATTAGTCGCGGGGATCTGACTAGTGAATCGTCCATCCCTACTCACCTCAGTACTGAATTAGCATACAATGAGTAAACCAGGTATAGCAGCCTCCTTTCTATATTCATGCTAAATAATTTGGACCAAAGAATGTTACGATCAAACAGGTCAAAGGCTGATCGGAGGTCCAAAAAAGCCATCAACAAGCTGCCTTTCCTGATTTCCACGTATTTCTCTATTAAATGGGTGAGCACAAAACAATGGTCGATCGTGGAATGTCGCATATGAAATCCCATCTGTTCTTCTGGAAAGTAATTGGCCACACTGGTCCAAGCTTCCAGTTTCACAAGCAAGTATCTGGCATAAAGTTTAACAATGACATCAGGCTGATCGGCCGATAATTCTGGGGGAGGTCCTTGTCCCCCTTTTTATAGATAGGTGCACAGAAAGATGCACGGTCATGAGATTTGAAAGCGGAGGCCATCATCATCCATGCTCTATACTGAAAGTTCTTTTTCTTCTCCCTTATCAGTTTCTTATATCTGGCTTTCGCCAGGACCAATTGATCAATGTGGGACTGATTAATACTTCGCTTAATCACCCTACTCCAATATCTGAGGTGTGTGCATTGGACACTCTGCATCATACCACCTGGGAGAGGTCCTCAGCATCCCACCATTGCTACTCGGATGTTTCTTGGCTAATAACATGCTCTTAAATTGCTCTAGCAAAGTCGAATAGCATGTGTTAAATAAATATTAAACAATATGGGGTTACGTGACTATTAAAATACTGGCAACTGATCAGTGTTATCCACCAAAAGATCAAAAACAGGGCAATTATGTCATGATTATTATGCTGCTGATATCATTTTAATGTCCCAGACTAGAAGGGGGTTACAAAATCAGTTGGAGAATTTATTGGAATACTGTAATCAAAATGAACATGAAGTCATCTTTAGTAAATCGCATATTATGGTTATGGGGAAAAAAGTCCAGAAGTATACTTGGAATATAAAAGGAAATTAATTCCACCAAGTAGATTCCTATGTCTATCTTGGAATCACTTTCTCCAGCAAGGGAGGATGGGAAAGGCAAAAAGAGCAAATAATATTAAAGGCCAATGCAATTTCTAAAGGAATACTTCGATTAGCAACATGATCTGAAGGGGTTAAAACCTCTGCAATTTTTGATGTTTATAGGGCTACGGTTCAACAGCTGCTGACCTATGGTGCAGAGGTGATACCAGTGAATTATGATGTCCTTGAGACCGTCCAGAACAAGTTCTTGAGAGGTTTGTTGAGAGCAACTCAAGGTATCCCGGGAGCGGTAGTCAGAGTCGAGACGGGCATACTATCAATTGCCTGTGTGGGAAGGCAGGCTTCCTTGGGGTTCTGGATAAAGTTAAGTACTCACAGTAGTACTGCCTTGTCTTCCATCTGCCTAAGGGAGGAGTTAGAATGTGATTGTGTGCCTTACTATCCTTAGCTAATTCAAATTTCATCCCATATGAAGAATCTGGGTTTATCATTCTCTTACTTCTTGAGGACAAATATATTGCACCAGAAGAATCTGGTATCTCTTAGAGCAGCAGATATTGCCAAACAGGAAGATTTGGCTGTTTTGGTTACTTGGAAAGTGGCCCTCTATTATCACCATATTAAACAGCTGCACAAATTTGAAGATTTGGACAAACTGAAGGATTACGCATTACGTAGAAAATTCATGCAATTGCGTTTCCAGTTGTTTGATTCAGCGGTTGTTTTTGGACGATATAATGGCAAGCCCTACCAGAATCGAATCTGTCCTTGTAAGATTGCGGAAATAGAGAACCTTCACCATTTCTTATTTAATTGTCCTTTATATGAAAATATAAGGCAAATTTGGTTAGATCGATTATGGGAAGGAAAGAAATTTCTCTCAATTTACCACAAAGTTGAATTTTTGTTGGCTACGCATGATGAGAACATTGAGGTTGGTTGCATCTTTTGCTCTTTTGGCCACAAGGACACGGGAGGAAATAGTTGTATAGGATGTATGTTGTCCCTAAAACTGTAAATGATTAGTATAGTTTTTTATTTTCTCCACTCTATTTACCACTATACGGGAATGTATAGTACTGTGGTGATCTGAGAGACTTTTGTTTTAATGTATTGTATCTTTTATCTTGTTCTATGTTTTTATTGGCCATGACGAAAGCTAGAGCCTTAATAATAAATATATAGACAGACACACAGACAACTACAGAAAAGAAATCTGTGCTCACTAAGTTACAGAGTTCAGTTCTTTAATCCAGGGATGTACATGCTGATAGAAATAGTTTTCACACAGTAGTGAAGACATACATGTAATGCTTATAATGGCAGATGACAAAACAATCTGAGCACATAGTGGTGTGAACAAATTTAGTCTCTGACTGGACATTCTTTTCTCAGGATGAGGACATCTCAAGTTTATTCATTTGTAATCAAATCCATTTTTATGAATTTTGAATTTTAGAAGACAGGTTGAATAGCAGCAACTCAGTTTAAGTATTAGATATTCCTCATCTGATCACTGGCTAGTGGTTAAGGCATCTGAGATAATGGTGATGGGTCAGCAAAGAAGACAAGTGTTCTAAGACAAAAGTTAAAAATGATTACAATCTCACTGGGCTAACCAATCCAGAGGCCTGCCATTATTAGTATATTCTTTTATTACATAGGATCATAGAATGTCAGAGTTGGAAGGGACCTTGAGAGACATCTAGTCCAACCCCCTGCTTGGATGCAGGGTGACTACAACATCCCCAACAAATGGCTGTCCAGCCTTTTTAAATAAAAAAAAACTAAAAAAAAAAACTCCAGCAATAAAGCGCCTATGATCTCCCTTATAAATTCTATGTTTTTTCTTTATCCTGACATTTCCTTCTCAAGTGGAGGACATGTTGTTCCATTGCCAAGCAGGGGACAACTTGTTACCATGCACCATTATTAAACAGCTCTTACTGTTAGGAATTCCACCACCCCCGATATTCTAACCAAGATCTACCCTCCTGTAATTTGAACCCATTACTTCTAGTCCTGCCCTCTGTAGCAATGAATAGTTCCTTGCCATCTTCCTGGTGACTGTCCTTTAAATGTTTGAAGACTTATCATGCCTTCCTCGTAATCTTTTCTTTGCTAGGCTCAACATACCAGTTCCTTCAACCTTTCCTCATAAGACTTGCTTTCTAGACCCATTATCTTCATTGACCTACTACTTTGAACGCCACTTCAATTTGTCCGTGTCCTCAAAGTTAGGCACCCAAAACTGAACAAAATACTGAACAAAATACTCCAGGTGATGTCCAACCAGTAGAATAGAGTAGAATTAAACTTCTGCCGACTTGGAAACAATGCTTTATTGATGCAGTCTAAAGTGGAATAGTCTTTTTTGCAGCTGCATCACTTTGTGGACTCATGTAAAACAAAAAAACATACAATATGTATTTATGCCTTACATGTAATACAGACTAAAATAAGTACTATTGCAGTCACTACCGCACAAATCCAACTGGAAAACAATCCACTGTCTTGTCATCTGAAGCTGGGTTAAGAAAGTTACCTGGTTAAGATATTTCCAGTTGACGCAGGAGTACACTTCAGTTTTATTGCTCTTTCACATGTAGGTGTCCATAGAGTTGTAACCCCAGTGTACCTGGACAGCACCAATATATTTAGACTTCTCAGACATATGGATTCTTGCTCAATGCACAGTCTGTTAGACCATAGCATGAAATACCATGATTGCTCTTTAACCATAAATGCATCTTCAGTCCGACTGCCAACTCATTTCTGAGACTGAACGATGGCAAATGCACTAGCATATGGAGCCATCCTCCCTGCCTAGTAGAGAAATGAATCAACTTCTGAATCTTAATATTTCATGTATAACTGATCTTGAAGGAAGAGGTCCACAAGTCTGCTACCAATTCTACATGCAACACCTAGAAATGTGATCCTCCTCTTCCTTAGAGCTGGGGTTTGGCAGCACACACATTACACCATCTGCTTGGCTACATCTATTGTCAGCAATCCCACTTTTTAGACAAGAAACTTAAGTCAAGAGATGTCAACTTGGCCCAAGGCTCCTCATTAAGGCCACAATTTGAACTCAAGCTTCCCTGCCTCAGTTCTGGCATTCTATTCAGTGAGCCACATTGTCTCAGCTTCTCTCCATACAGCAACTAGACGTAGAAGGGAGTACATTTTAGAAAACAGTTTGTTTACGTTTTGTGGTAGAATTAAAAGTGTTAGAACCAAAATCAAGTAATACTTAAAAATGCCACAAATTCAGGTTAAGCATTTCACTATCCAAACAAATTAGAATAGGCTGCAAAATATATCTATAAATTATCTGTCAATTTGATCACCTGCCTCCATTACCAATAGAAATATTTTTACTCTTCTCATATTAAACGCAAATTTCTCCTCTAGAGTATCAAGTATTTCAGAAAGGACGACAATCTTTGATAACTTAAGAGGACATATGGGTGGGCCATATGTCCTTTTAAATTATCAAAGAAGATCGCCGTCATTTCTGAAATACTTGAAATACTTGGGGGAGGAGAGGAAGTACGATTTGGAGCATAATTAGATGTAATTTTGTTTAGTTAGATGTTATTCAGAGGTCAAAATGCTACTAGTCCAAGAACAATGGACAAATAAAAGTAAAATCGACAGCACTGCTTAGTGTTCACAAAAATGTTTTCAGCAATATCTTGAAAGTTTGATGGGTGAACAAGGGAGTAGCACTGTCTAATAACTTGAGTAGAGCAATTAGTCTGACCTTGTTCTTATTACTGATGGTCAACCTTCCATGCGACCTTGATCAACATAACTTCCGCACTTCGCTTTTTCATTTTCTAAAACTTCAGTGTGGGGTTTAATGCTTGGATAGCACAAGGAGAGCCATGCAAAGAGAAGGTTATTAAAAGCATAAAGCATTAATTGGACAATGCCATTTTCCCAGTTATACTAAGAGTTTCCAATGAAATTTTACATTAATGTTATTTGCAGATGGGCAAATGCGTTTCTTTAACAGAACGCTTTGAAAATCTATCACCTTCCCTATTAAGCCACAATTTTGATGGTGATGCAAGTCCAGAACATATACTCTTGGAGATCTTACTTGACCGACAGCATGCAAGTGACACATCTCAAGTAGCAGAAGCTTCTTTGAAGGCTAATTACACCAACTGAGAAAGTAAATTTAAATTAAATGGCCCTCCTTTGTCCATCATAAAATAGATGAACTGTAACAAACTTAAGGATAATCTGTTTCAAGTAAATATGCACAGCTTGGATTACACTAGAGCGCAGTTTCTGTTGAATTCAACTGAGAGATAAAGCAGCCTTTTCATAAGACCACCACTGTACACTACCCCATAATGCACATATGGAAGAGAGATATAAGGGTTCCTAGATTTCCAGCTTGCTTAAGCTGCTATCATTGACTAGAACCTTGTTTGCAAAAAAAAAAAATGAACAGATATTTGGAAAGATATCTTTCTGCCATGTTTAAGTACCACAATTGAAACAGGATCACCATTTATTTTAAGAGAAAACACATTTTAAGAGAAACAAACGTAGGTAACCGGGAAAGAAAGTCTTGAGGGGAAAAAAGTGTAACAAGAAGTCTAATCATTCTTAGTAGGGGAGGGGTCTCCTTTTAAAAAAAATTAATCCCTTTTGAGAGTGTATGTTCAAAACCCCACCCCTAAGAATGTGTGGTTCTTTATAAATGGATTTTCTTCAGTTCAGCTCTTGATTTGTTCTTTCAGTCAACTAAAACATTAAATTAACAAAGCAAGAGTCAACACAGAAGTTACTAATTTAAAAAAGCAGTCAAGCAAACAAGAGGAATTTGCATGACACTTTTGAAAAAACAGAAATTAGTTTTTAAGTGTATACTTTGAAGAACAGATGAGAGGACAAGATGCCATTTTTGCACAACTGAACAAAGATCTTCCTTATCCTGTTGTAAGCCACAGAGCTGAATGGCAGCATTCTTAAGTCTCAGGAACCTTTTCAACTCTAAATTCAGGCTAAGACTAGGTGGTGATCCAGATGATTATTGTTTATTCATAGCGCTATGTAAAAGTAGATGACCTTGGGAGAAAAGATACCAGGGTAGGAAACAGAAGGTGTGACAGAATTTAGAAGCAAAGAGGGAATGTACAGGAGAAGGTAGCAACGTAGTGAAAAAAGGATGGAGATGTAATTAAAAGGAAGTTAGAGAACAGGAAATGGAGACATTCAGAAAATCTGATCTATTAAACATCCTAGTTATTAATATGAAAAATAAATCGGGCAGAAAAATCTCCATGGAAAATATTTATTTATATCCCACCAACTCACTAGGGCTCAGAGTAGGTTACAAGAAAAAAAAAAATAGAGAATGTACAAACTTAACTAATTTAAAGTCCCCTGCCCCAAATACAGCAAATATCTTGTTTACATTTAATGTATCCTTAACTGGCAGTGTTAAGAATGCAGTAAGCATTTTTAAAATTGTAAGGTGGCATGGCAACCCAAATGTTTTTCTGAATAGCAATCTGAATCTCCATATTAACAGTTTAATTAGTAATTACACAATTACCAAAAAATGCCAGCCTACAGCTTCAACACTCCTGAAGTCTTTGACTTGATATCCAAACAAGCTATAAAGCGAGAGAAACTGGTTCTCAGCTACAAGAATCAGTTTTTTGATGGAGAGAAATCATATCAATGGTAGCTGAGAGTATTTAAATTAAATACTAAGGACAAATAACAAAAGGCACCAATGGCACTTGGGCATGTTAACTCCATTGAAAGCCAATATGGTTTAAGTGCCTACAGCTGTACTACATAAGCCACTTACTCCAAGCTTTGCAGGCTTCAATGGTGCTACTCCAGTGTAAGTGGTTTGTGGATCGCAGACAAAATGTATTGTTCCTTTGATCACCTTTCCCAGAGTGAGAAAGCGATTGCCAGCTAAGTACTACAGTCACACTCAACTAGCAGACCTACACAGAGCATATTTAATATAATACAGTGATAGTCTTATCTGAAGTAAAATTTTACTTACTATTTTTTTCTTTTGGGACTTGAGGTTTTCCAGTGCTTCACCTAAAAGACAGGATTTAGATCAAACACTTCAGAAAGGACAATTATACTTCAACATACATTAGTTGAACATCTATTCTCTCCCTTGAAATCTCAGAATATTCTCACATACTGGCCCATGAAGTCGCCAACAAATCCTATTTGTTACTGGCTTATTTCATATGCCAGTTATATACAAGACCACTTATGAGACTTACAGGCAGCTTCAAGTTTTCATTGCAACGCTAATGTGGTAAAGTTTAACTATAAAAAACTTTTCTATGCACAAATCTGACCTCAAGGGCCCTATGGGAAAAGGTACCTGGGCTACCTAATATAAAAACAACAGCAACATAAGAACAAATACAGTACAATATAGGTGGACCAGCAAAGTCTAGGGCTCCTCTGCTCCGTTCTGCTCCAAGGGCGAAAGCACAAGGGCGCACTTTGGCTCGCACCTGAGGCTCGCGCCCACGGCAAGCTGATACTTTTATCCCCACAGGTCCCTGGCTCCGCCCCTGCTCAGCAGCGCCCCGGCTCGTTGCTCCAACAGGTATGTAATTGACAAGGATCCAGGCAGCGGCTCGGGCATCCCGCCTTGCTCTCCAGCTCCACCGTGTGAGCGTGAGGGCTGACTTATGGATTATTAAGTCGTAGCCAGGATACAGCCATCAAGGAAAGTGGTCTGCCGTTAGTGGGGGTTAGGAGACTTATTGACGGCAAAGAACAGGCCGCCAAGGAACATCCAAGGTCCCATATTTATTTGTTAGCCATAAGGACCAGGTTTATGAATCGTAGACCGATCTTGGTGCTTGTGGAAACGTGACTGTTTCTGTTGTAGCCTGTTTATTTATTTAACAGGCTCGTCTAAAATCCTTCCCTTTAGGGTGGGTCCCAAATGGCACATATCAAGAGAGCAAGAGTCGAGAACCCTGGTGGCTCCCCCCCGCAGAAAGTGGCCCGACAGAGGATCCTGGATAGTTATTGGGGCAAGCTAACGGAGAAGGGGGGGCCCTTAGGGCCACAAGTACCTAGTGTGTCAACACAAAATAGGTTCCAGGTCTTGGTTACGGGCTCAGACCAGATTGCTGGGGAGTCCATGGACCTTGCTTGTTTCCCATTACAAGGGGAGCAATCGGAAGCTCAGTCCCACCCCACATACTTACAGGGGAAGGAGGAACAGGTAACAGTTGACAGGCTGGCAGCCTTTTTGGCTGAACATGTAATTCTGAGAGGGGACAACCTTCGCTACTTATTGTCCCAAATAACTGGTTTGCATGCCAAAATGGATGATCTAGGGACAAATCCTACCACTGTTAATCTAGGGCCTCAGGGCCTTATAGCTGAAAGGCCATCTTCAGGGGAATTCAAAGACCCTTTGAAAATGCCCCAAGGGTTGTTAGCCTGTGTAAACCGGCAAACTACCCCGATGAATTCTCAGTTGCCACAAGAGCCGGCCTCGGTATTAATGTTAAAGTCAGACAGGGCAAGCGTTATACCACAGATATTGATTTTCACTATATATCCATTGCAGGGCGCTAGAACTCCATTATGGAGTACAAAATTAGATGTAGCTGAGCACTTAAGGGTCCTGCTATGGGATGTGATAACAAGTCAAGACATTGTTTCTGCAGACTGCCTTATTGATTCAAAGGACAAACAGTCAGTGGTGGTAACCTTCACTTCAGCTGTATTTTTATCTATGGTGTTGGATAAATGAAAAGCTCTGGAGAAGAATGGGGTCTTTTTCGCAAGGGTGTTCCAGGTGCCTCCCAAGAGGGATGGGGAACCTAAGGATACTCCTGTAGTACCCATAGATAAGGAGGGTCTAGCTCCTCCCTTGATTCCTTTGCAAATGGCAAAAATCTTGCCTGTTAAAGCACCAATTTCCTTGGCAGGGGATGGGGTTGTAAGACCCAAAACGAAATCTATACTTACCTCCTCCCCTATCGGGCAGAACAGGGCCTCTAACTATATTGATGGTAGGGAAAATGGGGCAGTCCAGCCCCAGAGGGGCTTGGAGGGCCACACAAGGGGTCTTTGTATTGGATGGGGAAGGTCAATAGTACCCCCGGTCGATACGTCTGTGGGGCTGATCAAACGACTGGATTCCATGAACGAGAGGCTAAGCCAAATAAGAACTAAAGGGAATAAAAAGGTTTTGGGGGGTATTTGCGGTTTGAAGAGCCCTATTGAGCAGGAGTTGACTGGGGATCCAAATTCACAGTACAATGGGAATGGTAGATTGCCCCAGGGAGAGATTTCAAATTTGAGACTCTTATCCCCCATTTTGGCCCAGCAAAGTTTAACTATGCTAGATCAAAACCAAAAAATAGCAGAAGGTGCCCCCGGCTTAGGGAGGGTAGGAGATTTGCAAGCCGGTCCGGCTTTGGGTTTGGGAAACCCCATGGGAGATACCATGGGATCCCCCTCAGTAGCTTCTAGCTCATGTGAAATATCGAATTTAAGGGTACCTGGGGCAAAAGAAAGATCTAATCCCCCAATGACAGAAGGGGAATGGTAGAGGTACCCATATAAAGCCCTATGAATTATCCATGGTTTCATGGAATATAGCTGGCTGGAGGGCGCGTTCCCAAGATTCTGACTTTTTAATTTTCTTACAAAAATTTGACATAATTATGTTACAAGAATCCTGGCTGTTGGATCAACCCCCTAAGATTCTCCTTGCGGGCTATGAGGCATACTTTTTGGAAGCCACACCATCACAGCGGCGGGGTAGGCCTAGTGGGGGTCTTATTACGCTTATGGCAGGAAAGTTAGCTGCAAGTGTCAAACTAGTGGGCTTTTAGAAATCAAATTTTGACCTATATTTATGCTGGTCCATTTTAGGATTTAAAATGCTTTGGGGCAATATTTATGTTCCCCCACCTACTTCACCTTACCACTGCCCAGAAATGTGGGATGAGATATCTGACGTTATAAGAACGGTGAGAGGAAATTTTCCTGGGGTGCCTTCAATAGTTGGCGGTGATACAAATGTCAGACTTGGTACAGATAGTGATGGAAATATTTCCTCTTTTGAAAATGAGGCCATATATCCAGCTTCCCTCCCCTCTCGTAAATTTGTTGATGTGTATCAAGGCCCAGGCCGAGGTGATATGAAGCTCTTCTTGCTTTCACATGATTTGATAATTGTGAATGGGAGAGTAAATGGGGATTTAAAGGGCCACTTTACGTTCCTTGTTCCAGTGGGCTCTAGTACATTAGATTATTTTATGATATCTTCTGAGAAGTTTTATATAATCCAGAGGATGTCAGTGATCCCCAGGTACGAGACCTACCACTTCCCAATCGCTCTATATTTGTGTAAGGAAAAGGAGCAGGGGGGGTAGGGAGGAAAACCCCACCTGTAGGGTGGAGCTAACATTTAGGAAAAGGAAAAAATGGTCTGCAAACCTCTCCAGCTCCTTTAGGAAATTTATTATGCTTCCGGCAGTGGTGGATTTATGTACGAGGGCAATGGTGAGTTGTGATATTGTTTGGTTCACCAAACTGCTAACCCTTTTAGAACCAATGATGCTCGAGGTTAGCCCCCGTTTACCTCCTCGGGGTTTGGTGAGCCCGACATGGTATAACAGCCAATGTAAGCAGGCTAGGACCCTCATATGACAGTTGGCTAGAAAGTTAAAAAATTCCCCCACCCACTTGTAAAAACTAAAATAAATTTTTACAAACAAAAATGGTCAGAATTGCTTGGGGCTGCCAATGAGAGAAATCTGAGCAAATTTTGGTCCCTTATTAGGACACTTATACAAAGGGGAGGCAGTATGAGCCAGCAAACCCCCCTACTAGCTGATTGGGAAACCTTTTATGGCAACTTGTATGCAAGTCCCCCCCCCCTTTGGAAAATCCAGTAAGGATTCCTCTGAGCAGTAGTGTTGAGGCGTGGCCCCCAGTAACCGAAGAGGAAGTTATTCTAAAGTTAAGGAGTTTAAAAGTAGGAAAAGCCCCTGGGACGGATGGAATTTCGCCAGAAATCTTGAAATGTAGTCCAGAATGGTGGGCCAAGTTGTTGGCCCCTCTATTTTCAACCATAAATGACTCAGGGGAAATCCCTGGGTCATGGCTAAATAGAATCCTGGTGCCCCTCTTTAAAAAAGGTGATTCAAAACTGCCAGAAAATTATCATCCAGTAAGTCTACTAAATATAATAGGAAAAATTTATACAAGTCTACTGTTAGATAAGCTAAAGATCTGGTTGGAAGAGAAGGATATTTTGGCCCCAGAACAAGCTGGCTTCAGAAAAGGCAGGTCAACGGTTGACCATGTTATGGCCCTAACAGCAATAGGCAAATATTATTCAAAAAACAAAGGTAAATTATACCTTTGTTTTATGGATTTAGAAAAAGCCTTCGATTCTGTCAGTAGAGAACACTTATGGCATAAGCTTAGTGCCTCCTTCAATGGATCGCAGGCTTTTGTTCCTTTTGATTAAGCTACATCTTGGAAACTCCCTTCAGGTACGTTGTGGCCGGCAGGGTACTTTATCAAAGCAAGCCCCGGTTATGAGGGGTGTCAGGCAGGGATGCCTGCTGGCACCAGCCCTCTTCAATTTATACATGAATAATGTTGTTGAGTGGCTAAAGAAAGAGGAGTTTCATCCCCCTGTGGTAGGAGGACAGCAAATCCCTATATTACTTTTTGCGGATGATGCAGTGTTGATCTCCAGAACAGTGGTGGGTCTTAAGACGTATGATGGCGTCCTTTGCAGATTTCTGCAACCAAGAATTACTGAAAATCAATTCTCTTAAAACTAAAGTTCTAGTGTTAGGAACTAGGGGGCGGCAAAGGCTCCACCGTTGGTATATCAACGGTAAAAATATTGAACAAGTAAAGGCCTTCAAATATCTGGGGGAGTCCTCTCCTCGTCATTAGGCTGGAACCCGCATTTAAAGATGGCTCGTGCACAGGCAAACAACACTGCAGCCGGAGTGTTGGGCTTTTTTTTCAAGCAAGGGGTAGAATGGTTTCTCCTGCCTTACGCCTCTTGAGAGCAAAAGTTCTGGCTCAAATGTTGTACGCCCTTCCAGCTTGGGGTATCTCCTTTACAGAAGCACTGGAACCTATTCAAAATAGGGTTTTGTGAGTCATCCTGGGGGTTCCTCGGGGTACACCCCAGGTCCTTCTTAGGATGGAAACGGGTCTACCAGCCGTCAGAATAGCAGCAACCTGCAGATTGTTTTTTATTGGGCCAAATTGGTGCTGCGATTGGTTCCTGTAAACTCAGTGCTCAGGAAAATCTTGGAGGCTGGTCTTTTGGATTGGTGGATTATGGCAGTTGAAGAAATTGTCAGGCATCTGGGGTTCGCTAGGGAAACCCTGTTGAGGGTTGGGCCAAAAGCCTTTAAGCATTTGGTTGCTACTCACTTGAAAGATCAGAGCATCCAACTTGAAGATGCCTTTTTATTTTCCCAAGGGATGTCACCATGCTACATACCTTATTTTACCATCACTGCTGGGAATCTGTTACCTTTTCGAGTGGTTAGAATTTCCAGTTCGTACAGCATACACCAAGCTAAGATGTAATGTCTTCCCCTCTGCAAACTTAGAGGGGTGATATAGAGGGGTCCCGGTGACTCAAAGAGGGTGTATATTTTGTCAGCTAGAGGAGAATGACTCCATTTACCACATCCTGTTAACCTGCCCCTTCCTAACAGGCCTGCGCATTAAATACCTTAGCGGCCCCCTAGAAACCTGTAGAGATCTCCCCCAGGCTATGGTGATGCGGAAATTACTTAGTCCTGTGGACTCGCCCCTAGTTAGGGCAGTTGCAAATTTTGCTAGGGTGGTGTTAAAGATCAGGGCTGCAATGATAAATAAACCTGAGTAAGGGGTGGAAGGGGTTTGACTTCATGTTGTGGCCTTACAGAAACCAATTAAGACGAAATAATGCTTGCCCACCCTTGTAGGTGTATCAGTTCCAAATTGGCTCGTATTTATTAAGTTTTATTGTGTTTTATTATTTTATTGAGCCCTTTATTATTATACTTATGTATTTTGTCTTGTATATTTTGTCTGGCAATGGCAAATGGCCACGCCATTTAATAATAAGAAGCTTGAACTTTCTATGCACATTTAATTAAGCAAACTTCTATTAGTACAAAACCTACTTTGACATGGGCAAAAACTGCTTCTTCTTGTTGTTGATTGGACAGTGCTTTACAGACAAGTTTAGGTCCAAGTTTGACCAAGTCTAATAAGAGTCTACGGGTGTTGTCAGACAAGCACCTCCCCACCCAGCAGTCACCGTGCTTGAGTGAAAATTCCACTGGTAAGCAATGGTTAACCAGTGAATACTGGGCTTGTCTGAAAACACCCTAAGACTCATCTCCTTGTAATGTAGTTTAGGTGGTTTCAAACTGTTATAGTGATTGCAACTTTATAGCATTTCCAAGATTTAACAACCACCCCAATTTTCTAAGAGAAAGTGCTATTGGCTATCACTACTATAGAAGAGTAGAGGCACTTTTGCAGCCTGTAAGCAAAACATCCAGCTTTTGGTTCAACCTCTTGGAAAAGAAAAAAAAGTGAAGGAAAAGGGAAGTGACGGATGCATACAGTATTATTCCTGGAAGTCAGCAGCAGCAATTCAAAATTAGTGGAAAACTCACTGTAATAAAACATCTGTCAAGGATTTAATTTCTTTGATGAGCAATGGAATTTAGCAGGTAGACATACAAGGCATTTATAATCATTTTTCTTCCGTTAGTGCTATGAAATAGCAGAGCCTATTTCTCAACACAATTCTTTTGTGGGTTCTAAATTAGTTTGTCAGCATGACAGTTCCTAGCTTCAAGAGGAAACAAAGCAATGGCTAAAATACTCACGTTATGTATAACATTGTATAAATCATCCCAAATGCATAATGAGAGAAGCTGGAATTTATTTATTTATTTTTGCATAATTTAAATTTCTTGCTACTGTATTAGTATTGCCAAAATAAAAAGAGCTCACATTATGTCCATGTTCTGCTTTCAAGCACATATTGCAAGCATAAGAATCCTAGTCTTCACCTATAAAGCTCTTCACAACCTTGCTCCCCACTACCTCTCTGCACTTCTCGCCCTCCATACTCCAGCCCGTGCACTTCGCTCCTCCTCTGTCCC
>QEPC01011684.1:201794-214972 GCA_003113815.1 Sphenodon punctatus
GGGCCACTTTGATTTCCCAATCCGCCCCTGCATTAAGAGCTGTATTTATATACCCTTATACAGTACACAAACATTCCATAAAGAATGCTTTTGATGTAGTTAGCACATATTCACTGTACAATTTCTTTAATTGATAAATGTTTTCCTGCTCTTCCGATCAGATCCGAGGCTGTATGAAGATGACCGCATAAAAATGTACCCTAGTTCTTATCTTAGAAATGTCTAATTCCACAACGTTCTTTTTATCTCACAGTTCCTGTCCCGCTTGAGAAAGTTATGATTCATTGTAGCTGTGTGTTACCTCTGCCCTGCATACCACAAGCAGTGTCTTTGAACTAGCAAATAGGTTATTTCAAGAAATCACCAATTCAGCAGTCTACACTAGCCATCACCCACTCTGAGGCTTGAGGAAAGGGTGGGCTACAGAAATATTCAGCAGCATGTCATGACAATTTCCCCATGTGGATTAATTTCTGCTGCAGGATATTCTTAAACTAAAAACCTAGCTAAGTGTCCTGTTGTACACCAGCAACTTCTTCTCCAATCAGGCTTTGAAATGGCTACCACATTCTTACTAGCAAACAGACTAGTTTCTCTTTCATATCCCAAGTACCTACAACAATGCTGAGTAATCAAACTAACACAGGTAACAAGTTTCAGCTGCAGCCTTCCCCCCCTCCCCCCATTTTTTAGGACTAAAGTAGTATTTTAACTGTCAAATTTAACTTACCTTTTAAAATAAAAAACCACTAAAACAACAATTGCCTCAGGTTTAAAATAATTTAAAACTTCAGCTGAAGCAAACAAACGTGAAATGCTTCTGAACTCTGCTAGCCGTTATTTCATGAAGTGAGAATACTTCACATGCCAGTATTTTTCTCAAGGCCTCAAAGAGTAATTTAAATGTATGTATTCTGAAGTTAAGGATGATACATATTCCTAGACCCTAGCTCACCATACCAGAATCAGTAAGATGCTCAGACCCTCAGGGAGCGACCTAAGGCAGAAATATGTTAGTGAGTGACTGCAGGCTGGGAGAGGCAGACATTTTCCAGTTTGCTTAGGGCTGAAAAATCTCTAGAGCTAGTACCGGGCAGCACCAGGCATTCAGCATGGATTCACCTCTTGACCGAGAGCAAAGACATGCTGGCAGCTGCTTGCCATTCATACCTGCCAGAAAAAAAACCTGAAGACAACTAGGTCTTGAGAAAAATCAGATGCATGTTTGCAAGCTGTAAGAGCCTAAATTTAGTTCTAAGCATTTATATGCTTGTTGGTTGCTTGACCCAGGATTTCATTGAAGCCTATCATTCAAAAATGAAGTGTGTACTGAACCGAGAAAAACAGGAGAACAAAAGGTTCGGTGTAAGATCAAGCAGACAAGTGCTAGATGGCAGCACCTTAAATAATAGCAATGCTCATTACTAAACTAATTTCCCCATATATGAGTGCAAGGTAGCCACCAGTAACATTTCCTTCCCTGCAGTATGCAAAGCTGACTGCCATTTTCACAATGCTGTAATAGAGAAAACCTAATCTTATGTTGTCAAAGCCAAATTCAAGTCAAGCTATGGACCACTTCAGTTCAATCACCGTATTGCTTAGTTTACTTACAGGTAGGAGAGAGGTTTTAATTCTTTATACAAAAATTCAGGAAATGATTTATTTAATGAAACAATATATAGCAATAAATTATTGCATACAAGTGCAATGTTGTTGCTTATGTAAAAAACTGTTTCTTTCCCCTCTATACAACTGTTTTGCTGTAAATATTTATTGTAGAAGTTTCAAATAGCTAAAGAGATTCCATACTTTTCCCATTCTAAATATAGGTGACCCTGCGCTAAGATGACAAATTTCAGTCTAAGGTAAAATTTGCAGCTAAGCAACCTCCTAAATTGATCCTTCAATGCATATATTTTGCAGTAGCCAATATTTTCTCTACAGTTTTGTTTTTGTTTGTTTGTTTGGTGGGGGAGGCTTCAGTGCTTCTAGAGAGTTTTCTAATAAAGGAAATGAAACATGCTTGGGAAATAGTATTCATCTCAAGTATAGTGACGAGTACTAGACTCCAAAAGAGCATTCAGGAACTGCCTGTTTTCACAGCAAAAAAGGTGGTTTAAAATATTCAACAGCTCCTCACTTCAAACAAGTGAACAGGCTTGCTTTCCAAGCTTCAGCTCATCTACACAAAAAGCTGAAGTGATGGTATTATTTAAATTGAGTATTTACCCACATTTATGTTCTTACCCCACATAGTAGTCGTGCTATACCTTAGATATTAATATAAGATCAGCCCGGGGGGGGGATATCTTTTCCATTTTTAATTTTTGCACTTTGCATAGACTGTCTATTTATTTAAGACAGTGATGAAAAGTCAGAGGATTTTGCTAATTACTAAACCTTTTCCTAATGAGTCTTATAAAAAATAAAGTCAATTTTATCACTTTAAGAATCTTGAAAAGCATTAGACTTCATCTTCAACAGATAAACCTTGATTTTACATTACGCTTTCCAGTTTAATGTTCGAGAATTAGTCAGAGTTAGGTAATGGATCTTGACTATCATTCTGATAATCTAAGCAATTTTGGATGTTAAGAATTTTTCCAATATAAAGATTTTTTTCACCCTTCTACTCTTACGTGAAGCCCTAAGAGATATTTCTTCTCAAAGAAAGCCTCTGCCTAAGTACTCAGACTTATTTTAAAGGGAAAAATCTAGGAAGTTGTGACAACTCCAGGGTTGTCAAAAAGCAAAACCAAGCCCCTGCTGAGACTGACTTTCCTCTTCCCTGAACCAGAGACAGAAAAAAAGGCCTTTTACTTACATCAATGGAAATGCAAAAAATGGAAGTGTCATAATCAGCCTTGCTGTCCACTCATCAGGAAGACACCACAAATATACAACTAGACAGGTAACGAGGTAAAGAACTGATGAATAGAGAAGCAGCCTTCCAACCCATAGCTTCTGCAGTCTCTGGTTTTTTTCTCTAAATTCTTCTAATGACAGGATTTCCTGTTTTAAAAAAAATATTAAAATTACCAATGCTGAAATAAATATTGATATCTATAAATTGGTGAGCTGATGTTAAGCAATTCAGACTGACCTTGAAGGTATTACAAAAGCAATCAGGCTTGACACCGACAGATTTACCCTGTTTTCCACTGTATTTACCACATCTTAGTATAGAGGCTGTTGTACAGACCACCAACTTCCTATTCACAATATAATACCTGTACAGCAACTACAGAGACTAAAGAAGTAATGCTAGGAAAATATGCATTTATTAGCAGACAGCAATAGTGAGAGACAGCACCACATGACCAGTCAGATCTGGGCAAAAGTCAGCATGTTTTTCAGACCACATCAAAAAGGTTGTAAAGCTTCAAATATCTACAATATTTTAGTGTTGTTATATCTGATTACGTAAAAGTGCTGCAATATTCTGACCACATTCTAAAACACTCCTAGTTATTTCCTTCAGTGTTCTCTACAATTTTCAAGATAGACCCAATTACCTTAAAGACTTTGCTTATAACGGGTGAATATTTATGATCTAAAACCACTCTGCTATACTACCGTTTAGCTAGCACTTCAAGTGACAACAACATTGTTCCCACATTCATTAACAGTGAAAAATATATCAAAACTGGCTATACTCGCATAAAATTACAGTTCAGACATCTGTACCAACAGCCAAACACGGACCAGAACCATTCTAGATCACCAAGTTATCTATCCTAGATAGAGCCAAGACAAATATTCTCTGCAAATAACCAGGTTTTTTAAAAAAAAAAAAACACCACTGACATTCAAAGTCAGACTTGCTAAGAAAATATTTGTTTTGGTCTTAATTTTGCTTTTCAAATATTCATTCCATATATACATTATTTTTTTCACTAGAGCAGAAGGCAAATAGACCTTTCTCCAAAAGGGACAAAAGCCAAAAAGCTTTGCCTTAAAAGGAGCCTTAGCTACACCATTGGTATTTTCAGACGTTACGGGATCGCTGCTTACCACACTGAATCACAGTGGATCCCGTGTGGTGGCAGTGATCACGGTAACGTCTGCTTGAACCTGGCCAGATGTTCACCATGGCAAATTCCTGGTGGGGTTCAAAGCTAACCACGGTTCTGGAGGTGAGGCCGGCCTCACCTCCAGAACCATGGTTACGTTGGCCATAATCCGGGATGGGGCTGGCAATGGCCACGATGAATGTCTGTTTGCCAGCCCCGTCCCGGAATCGGGTCCCAATCATGGGACAGGATCGAGCGCAGCGGCCTCATTGGCCGTTGTGCCTGCCTATCTCCCCCAGGGCGGGCGGCCAGAGACGCGTGCGGGGTGGGGCTGAGCGGCCGCACGTTGCGCCGCGCAGCCCTCGCCCCCTCCGAGATTCCCCTCTGCAATCAGGCTGGCATGTCTGATGGATGGCTGGTCTGATTATGGACTGGGATCCGAGACGAATCCCGATCCAGGGTTCAGCGTGGCAGGCCGAAAGGCCCGTCACGTCTGAAATTACCCCATGAGGCTCACTGTAATAGCACTGGATGTTGCTATTCATGAATCCAAGTATTCTGCTTTCTGGCAAGCTGAGGGATCTTAGGGAACAAGATTTGCATACTAAAAAAAAAAAAAAAAAAAGACAAGTCTTACTTCCAATAATCCCTTAATTATTAAATAAATAAATCTGCTAAAGAAACAAAAGGCTTTCCCCTCAGCAGGAGAACACTGGCCAATTAGCCAACGAGGTTAAACTAAGATGTGGTTATTGTTACGATATACAAGATCAATAGGCTGGCAGCTTGCATTTTCCCTTAGTTGGGGTTAGACTCTCATTGGCAGTGAGTTCCAGTAATTTCTTGTAACCCAAAAGTTCTCTCTTCTCCAACTGGGAAAGGACTTGGAATAAGCAAACTTTGCATGCAACTGCTACAGCAGGGCAGTTTGGGACTTGACAGAAAAGGTCGCAAGTAGGACCTCTGGGAAAAGCTGTATTACTGTACTTCAGGGATTGCATTAGTAACTGGGGGAGTGTTGATGGTTGGCTTTCTTCTGAAAAGAGAGACAAATCTGTTATACAAGAGAAATCTGTACACTTACCAATTTACAGGTCGAGGTGTGGATGCTCCCACAGACAGACACCACTGAAACTTCTGAAGTACTGTTCCCTCTAAAATTGCCCCTTCGGTCTCCAGCTCTTCCCAAACTCCTGCTTGCAGCCTTCTCTGCCAAGTCCAAAACTGCCTTGCTGCAATTACTGCCTCCCCTTGTATCTCCACACATCCTTAAAGGGCTGAACAGCTATGCCTATTTACATTTCAAGGGAGATTGGGAACACAAACTTCCCATTCCAAGGTCATAAAATTATCTGATTATGTAAAATGTTGTTCTCATGAGCCTCTCCTGTGCTGGAAACTAGTATATTTGGTCATACAACAGCATTTAACATACCTAAGGCAAGCATGCATATTTTACTTTCCGTAAGTCCTTACTCTACTGGAAAGGTGATTCTTCTGGGTCACCACAACACTACTAACACTTACTATCAATGAGGCTGCAAATCAAAACCACCAGCCTTATGGCCAGCCTTCTGATCCAAGGCATAATTATTGCTAACTGGCCTGTATTCTCCACAAGATTAGGCGTTACTAAAAGCAAGATTTGTATATTCATTTTAATAGGCAAACGTTATTTCCCACAATCCCTCATACTGCCAGAAAGCCATATACATGGTTTCACCATAACAGCACTGGAAACATGAGCTAAGCTTTTGCTCCTCAAGGGAAGGTCTAGTGGCCCCTCTTTCTAAAGTTTAAAAATAGCTAAATTACAGCAATGGGGGGTTGAACAACAAATAAGCAAGCAAATATTTATTCAGATATTGGGTAGCACATCCAGATATGCAAACAATGTTGTATAGCAAGTATGGAATTCTCTATTCATTTCAGCTCTANAAATATTTATTCAGATATTGGGTAGCACATCCAGATATGCAAACAATGTTGTATAGCAAGTATGGAATTCTCTATTCATTTCAGCTCTAATATATTCTGCCCATGATCTTCTTTTGCCACAACCATAGGAACTAGTGTTCTTAATACAAGAGCCTACTTCAAAGTTTTCCTAATAAACTTGGTGAATATACCGTATCTAGTGACACTTTCTAAGAATATTAAAAAAAAGGAAAGCCCAACTATTAGCCATAATTGCACATTCCTAGAGGTCACGTTAACACTCATACACATTAACTGTCTCAATGTATATTCAGACTATACCTTATACGGAGAAGTTTGATGAAATATTGCTGTTTAAAATCTTTCAATGCTAAAGTTACTTCCCACCCCATTAGACGAGTTATAGAATCAGCATCACTAGAATTTACAAGTTTCACAATATACATCCACGGATCTTTCCTAAAAACCTGTTTATTTTAACACAAAACTAACCAGACACGTCCTATTACACAAATTACAAAAATAAAATAAAATATGAGAGTCGAGCAGGGGGGAAATGCATACCTTTTCAATTTTTTCCAGTACTTCTACAGTAGAAGGCTTTGCCTGCTTACGGGGAGGGGAAAGAGGCGTTAAAACTTATTAAGATCTGTAGTGATAAGCAATATATTATTTACAATATGCTGTCGTACAACACTCCAACAATAGAATTCTACACCAAGTAGCATACTTTGAATTTGCACCAACGTATCACTAACTACAATTTATATCCTCCTTTCAAGCACCCCAATCCACTGAACATGCCTGCCTGTCAATATTTCCTACTAAGACACATGCCAACAATGTGGAGATGTACCCTTTTGGTGGAAACGATATATCTGAAAGTGCCTGTCATGCAATGGCGTTGACACTCACCATATTTTTGAACTTCCTGTTACTGAACAACTTCCACAGATCACATATGCACACGCATACAGTGAGGAAGAAGGGCACATTATAGTGAAAATGATAAAAGGAAACAATTAGGTAAGAGTGCAGGGCGGAGGTGGAAATAATGAATGTAGAGTAGAAAATGTGAAAGGCAGGCATCTTGATGGAAAGGGGAAAAAACGAGTTAACAAGAGGGCAGATGGGAGTAAGGGAATGGATAATCATGAAATTGAAGTCATAGGTTTTGAGCCTGAGGGGTCGTTGATTCCCATTATTTGTGGGTGCGAATTACCAATGTTTGCATGCATTTACCAGCAATTTTCATTTAATTACAAATAGTGTATGCTCATTTTGCAGCAAGGTTTGTCTTGGGAACAGCATATAGAGTTCCACTTTCAAAATAATTCCTTAAGTTTTGAGAAATGAAGACAGTTTGTTCATTATCTTTGCTCCCTCAAATTCAAACAAAGAGCAACAAGTTGTCATGCTGCATCATAACAGTAGGGAGAAGCTTATATTTTAAGTCTGTTAAGGCTTCCCTTACCCAAAAAAAAAGGTTTAAAAATAAAATCTGAAGAATTCAAACTCATTTTAGTAATTAATTCAGTAATTAAATATCCTTTGGGTCTGCAACACATCTGAAAAGAACATAGGAACATTTAACTTTTATAAATAGTTTTCAACCTACAAACTTTATACTAAAAATATGTCACTTGGGTCTTTTATACATAAACATTTTTCTGTAAAGCAGTTCACTACAATGATATTTACTACTGCTCGTTAGAGCGTATACACAGAAATCAGTAATTTCCCTTAAAGTAGTATGGACTGTACTGTACTTCTCTGCCAATGGAGCATCTTGGGATATGGTTTTTGTCCAAATGAATGAGTGGAACGTGGCATGAATGTTGACCTTACTCCACGGCAGGTGTATACACAAACAACAACTTCCATAGTTGATCTGGAACAAAGCTACAACTCCTGTGGCAATCAGGCATTACCACCACCACAGTGACCTGAGAAATACTGCCTAAAGGAATGTTTCTAGGAACGCATACACATATAATACTTTACTGTATGGATAATTTCATTTATTATGCAGATAAGTACTTTATAGGTACAGAGACTCCTACAAGTACTACACTATTTTGAATCAGTGTGGAATATCTAACCAGAACTAGAGAAGGACTTATGAAGGAGTCCAAGAAGCAGCAGCACCTTCATCCCACTTCAAATATTTACAACTCCAAAAGGTGCAAATAGAGAGGATGAACACAGGAAATAAAAGTTAAGAAAGGTCAAGCCAGACAACTTGTGAAAGAAGTGAACCTAAATATTAGTATGACTATAACCCATATTGCTATAAGTTCAGTCTCATATCATTATGGAGAGCTCTCCACAGGACCAGTTTGCCTTTCAGTCACTACAATGATAAAGCCAGTAACAAAGTTTCATTTAAGACAGGTTCCTAACTTGAGTCTAGTGAGCAAATTCAAACCCCTGTTCTATCTCATATTGTTTTCTAAAAAAAAATTAAAATATTTCAGTCCAGAAGACTGAAGGTATCCCAAGTCTAAGGTAGTCTTAATTAGTCTAACAATTTTTAATACTGCAAGAAGATAGACTTACCCTCCATTTGGAAAGGAATCCACCCATTTTTTAATTTGTAGACAGAGGTTGTTTAGGTACGTTATGTCTTGCAATAGAATTCACAGCTAGAAGTAAAGCATTGTGTTTAATTAAAAATACACCCACAGTGCAATACATGATGTTGAGAATAATGTTTCACAATTGCATTCCAATATAAATAATTAAGTGATATTGCATGTAGAGGTCTACCATTTCCAAATTCTGAACAGCCATGAATGGAACCCTTTTTTATTGTTCTGCTACTTTACTTAATGTAATGTAATAATGGGTAACTTTATACTTTATTTTGCAGATATATTTGGATAAATAGAAGCCTTTACAAAACCTGAAACAGAAAAAAGCAAAAGTTCTAGTCTTCATTTAACTGTAAAAATGTTGCTATTTGGTAAGCAAAAAATGTCTTAAGAACTTTTAATTAACCATAAATGAATGACAGCTGCAGACGATTTAGAATGCAGACAAAGCAGAATTGGACATTTAGAATTTATTAGAATTGTATGTAATTTAATGCTCTTGGAATTCCCTTACCCTAAATTCTGTCTTTCAGTGCTTGGGGGTAGGAACTGGATCCAAGGACCAGATACAAGAACTGGAAAGAGGCCAAATAAAAGTTAGCCAGAATCTGCATTTGGCACCGAGGCCTAAGGTTCCCCTGTACTAGATACTGATGCACAGAAGATACACAGTAGAGCCAGAAGCATTGCAAGTTTACCCACCCTGACCTATAATATTTCTGGTATCTCAGGTTCTCGGTCTATTCACCAAATAGGCCAGTCAATGCAAACTGTAGCACCACTTCTCATTATGTTTGTTTCACTGCAAACTGGACAGAGAACCAAGCGACATCACAAAGGCCAACTTATGTCAATCAGGAGGAACAAAGCTTTCTACCACTTGCTAGCTAAAAAAGATTGAGTGATATAAAAAAATAATAATTTAAAAATCAAAGATTGTATACTGTATTATTCCAGCCATTCAATTTAGAGTATTTATTTACTGGATGAAAAAAATATTCCAACCGCCAAGACAGAAGCCAATGGCTGTAACAAATCTATTGAACGGTGACAAATAAAGAGCTATATTTTAAAAGCACACTGTTTAACAGAAATATCAAATTACGGTTACTAAATACCTTGTTAGAAATGAAAAATACTAAACTCCTGTCAGGTAACGCAATCCTTTGGCTGTTTTACACCATCTTCAGCTAGCCCTTGGTACTAGTGAGAGTCTCACTGAGTTCTATGGAACTTTAGTCAGCCCTAACAACCAACACCAGTGCTAAACATTCAGAGGAATGTGCTCTAAATGCAGATTTCTTCCCCAACAAGTTTAACATTCTGTCAGAACAAGACAGCAATGTAAAACACATGAGCACATTACATCCAATACTGCTAGGACAGAATAACTTCTTCACCATTTCAGACAAGAACTTTGCTGAAAAGTCAGAGCTACATGCACACAATTAGGTCTTAGAATTTTGAAAGCAACCTGTCAGCACAAATCAGCATGAGCTATCGCCAAAAAAAGGCAAAGAGACACGGACCAACTTTGCTGCTGGTAAATTACTCTTATCCTGCCTGCAAAACGCCTGGCCAAATAAAAAGGTCCCTTTGTTTACAAAGTCCACAGCAGAAGAATAAAAAATTTCCCAAAAAAAGCTAAAAAAACCTGATCAACATTCTAAAGCCACTTACCTGCATGTACTCCCATTGATTTCAGTAAAACTACTTGTGAAAGGATTGTGCACAGTGTATCAATTACAAGTCTGTTTGCAGTAAATAAAACACCTGGATCAGTCTGGACAAGAGCATTTTAATGCAATTTTAATTGCAAAATTATATAGAAAGGTTAGCTACAGTGTGTCCAATAACTGAAAATTTGTATTCTTTTAGAGGAATGTTTATATATTAAAGTTTATACCTCATGCTTCCCTATGTCAGTCTAAAGTTTAAAGTTTTGTTAAATTTGAGAATAATACTTTCAGAGCTCCAATTTCGTTTAAGGCTCACTTGGCTCCACTTTGAAATTTACCTGGCAAATATCTGAAGCAGCAGCATACTGGATAAAGTGCTGGTGTTTCCACAATTTTATATGCAATAACATGGCAACAGGCTTCAAATTTACCATTCTGGAAATTAGATATGCTTATGAGTATAGCGGACATTCAGAAAAGTAAATTTGAAGTCTCTTTTCTTAAGAAGATTGGCTCTGAACATTTTATGGATACAGGCATACTGTATCACATGCACCCTGCCGTCCCACATATAGCCTTCCTATAGAAGGAGACAGATTCCAGTTTCCATGTAAGCCCAACTCCCAGGTCAACTGGTCATCTTTCACACCACTTCACATATCTCCCAGTAACATACTATCCGTGGCAAGCTTGCCTTCACAAGATCTGCTTCCTTGTCATGTCTCGACCTATGGAATTCTTATTATGTGGCTCTACTCCTACAAAGTGCTGTGAATGATGGGCATTGCTGTGACAAAGTACTTCCATGCAAGTTAGTGTACGTTACTGAACATGCAAGCACACTCCTAATGCAGTGCTTTCTACCCAACATTGAAAGGAAAGAATTTAGACTTCCAGAAACTTTATTATAGACAAACATTACAGAAAATGACATTTTCAACCCCCATTCTTTCCAGTCCCTCCCCAAAACCTCAGCTGAGATTAACCAAAAAACAACAACAACAACAACAAGTTGGCATGTGTCTGTTTAATCACAGAAGATTTTGTGCATAACTTCCTTAGTATAAAACATTTCTTAGTATAAAACAATGTTATAGGTAGATGGCTTGGGACATCTATGAAGTTGAAAAAGGGTTTTAAGACTACTGACATTTTCAGGGTTGCTTAAAAATAGGTACCAGACAGTTCAAAGTTGGGTGCCTAAAGTTAACTGTCTGAATCAACATCCTACTATAAACATGTACTCAGGTCTGACAATTCTGTCCAGCATTCACTTTTAAGTACTTAAAACTGGGAAGTCAATCCTGCAACAATTATGTCCCTAGCTGTGGAACATCCCAAGGACATCTAAATTTGAAGAATACATTAGACAGGTGCGTGCATGTGTGCACACACACACCCTTTTTAAAGACAAACAAACTTTTTTTTACCTATTTTAGAAGCACCTTACAGATGTTGGGGCTTTTGTTTTTAAACCAAGTGCATTTTCACCCATTGTGACTGCTTGGTTTTGTGTTTTTCAGTTTGAACAGTACAAATAAATTGATTTTACTCAGTTTCTTACTCGATTTCTATCCCCAGTATTCTTTCACTGGCAAATACTACAAACACTGATTTTGTCTGCTAAGATCTTTGCATCCAAGTTTTAAAATATATTTTGTAAATAAAAATCCACAACTGTTTATACTTGTTTGTACAAAAATGAACAGCTTTGCATTGGGCGATACTTATTAATTTTTGTAGAGAATTATTACAATGTTAGATTTAAGACCATAGCAACTGTTAAGAAGCAGTTTGGTTAAGCTGCTCTCCGTCTAGTTTTCTACAGCTGTCCACAAAAATAGACTAGACAAGAGACACCAACCAACAGAGTATGCCAACAGGGAAATAATTGTACTGAAGTTAATTTAAGGCACCAACAGCAGCTGCTTTTCCCCTTTACACTTCTGAAGCATTACACTTTCATGCAACACATCCCCATCTCGCAGGGAAGAGGTAACAACAAAAGTCTGTGAGGCTTTTGCACCATACTGGTGCAGTTTTGGGGTATGCTTCCTGAGTCAGACAATAGAGATGGCATCATGCTATATCCCATCCTAACGTAAGACCAGGAACGGACTGCTGCGACATAAGAGAGCCACGAAGTACCCCGACACCATGGAGGGTCTAACCAAGGATGGAGGAGGGAAACAGCTGTTGTTGGAGAGCCTCCCGGTCCCACTGAGTCCCTTATTTGAGGCATTCCTAGTTTGCCAAGCAGGAGGCCCCTCTTAGGGACATACCTAAGGGGTGGGTCTGTGCACTCTGACAGCGCTTGCAGTATCCAGCGTGGCACTAAGATACCATTGGACCCAACAGCCCCGACTACAACTAGGGACCCGTTCCCCATCCCATCCGCCGCGCCCTTCCTCGACTACCGGAGCCGCCTGCCCTGCCAGTCGAGAAGCTGGGGCCGCTGGTGGCGGCGAGAGCCGCAGCTGAGACTTCCCCCGCCCCTTCTCGCTCCCAGGAGCCGTAAAGCTCAGAGCAACGCCCGGGTCGCTCCCGCTACAAATCCTACCCCACACCCGGCCGCTCGCTTCGTGTCACCGATACCTGCCACGGACCCGCCCCGGTCATCCTGCTGCTGCTGCTGCTGCCGTCTCCGCAGCTGCTGCCACTCCGAAAAAAGCCACAGGCCGACCTGCTCCTCTCCCATCAAACACCGCGCTCCCGCGCGCGTCCAATCTGCGATCTCGCCTGGCACCCTGGTCACGTGGGGGGGGGGGAAAGGGGAGGTTCGTGCTCGAGAAAGGGGAGGAGGAAACTTGCGCTGGGCTTCGGACTCAGCACAGCTCGCGGGGAGAGCGACGTGGCCTGGACTTGCTCAGACCCGCGGCCCGCCGGCTGTGGCTGCCCGGCCCGCGAGGGGGAGGACGGGAGAAGGACACAGAGAGGGTAACGGCAGAGGC
>QEPC01011684.1:247464-258403 GCA_003113815.1 Sphenodon punctatus
CTGGTGCTGGGGGGTGGGCTCGCCTGAGTCTTTTTTTAAACAAAAATCCAGGCTGGGCAGGGTGGGTGGGGGGTGTCCCCCCTTCCACCCGCGCAGCCTGGGAGGGGGAGGGGGAAGGAATTCATTGATTTCAATGGGGACACAGCGCCCCATTGAAATCAATGAAATAAATCCGGTACCGGCATACCAGATTTAATCCGGGAATCCGGTTTTTAGAGAACCGGTAAATCCGGTAGCCGGTAATGGGCCCAGGGTCCCACGTCTAGTGCACATGGCCTAGCTGGGGAGTCCTCCCCTTGGCCCCTAAAGGGCCCTGCCCCCCAATGATCCCCTTCTTCTTCTTCCCACCAGCCGTCCCCCCCCTTGCTCACCTTCGACGGGTTCGGGTCCGTAACGGGGGCTTGGGCCACCAATGTGGCTTGTTGGTCCCTGCTGTCTGTGCTGTGCCGCCTCCATGCTTTCTCACAACACCCGCATTCCTTCCCGGAGTGCCTCAAATTGAGCTTGATAGTCGGGGGGGCCTTCTTCCCTTTGCCTGCTCGGTCCCGGTTCCTCGTCCCTGAAACGAGAAGGCAGGGCCCGATGCCGCCCGCTTCCCGTGCGGCGTGGGCCCTCCTTGTAGCCTGGGGACAGGCCACCTGCCCCTTCTTCCCTCGGGACCGGTTGCCAGGTTTCCCTCTCTTCACCGCCCTGCTGCCCAGGGGGCTCACTGCGACCCCCCCTCCAGTTCCTCTATGCGGGCCTGATATCCTTCTAACTGGGCCTGCATGGCCAGGAGGACTGCCTCCTGCGAGGCCCCGCCTTGCTGCTGTTTTTTCAGGTTAGCCTTTTGGGGGGGGGACCTTACTTACTTTCTTTGCTTGAGCCTTCCTCTGGCCCTTGCGGCGGGGGGGGCATTTTGGCACCTTGCTGCTCCCAATGTCTCTGCTGAGTCACCCACTGGGGGACTAAGCAGGTCCCTCAGGACTGTCCTGGAGTGGTCCCCTGTTCTAAGGGGAGGGTGAGGATGGGCTGAGCAAGCCCCTTATAATCCTTCCTTTTGCAGAGGAGGGGGGGCTAAGTGCCCCTTGTACCCGGGGGCGAGAGAGGGGGGGGCTTCACCTGCCCTTCAGGCAGTCTCCAGGAAAGTCCCCACTTTTTTCCCTGCCTGCTCCTGAGGGGGGGGGGAGAGAGGACCTACCCCATTTGCTGCCCCGGGGGGGGGGAACTACCGTTCCACAGACCCCAGAGGGTTTACAGTCCACTTATGGGGGGGATGGGCTAGCCCACCTGACTCCCCTGACCCCCAAAGGGTTAAATCTAGCCTAGGCCTGCTTAGCCTCCAGTGCATGCAAAGGCCAGCTTCCTCCTCAGTGCAAGCCCTGGCTTGTGTGCAGGGCGCTTTCTTGACCCCACGTGGCTCCTTGGGCCAACCGGGGGGTGGGGGCGGCAATCCCACCTGCCTGGCCCCGACCTTGTTCCCCACTGGTTGGGGAGGAAACTTTAATGCGCCGTGGGGGGGAGAACCTTAGGGCGCCAGGGGAATCCCCAACCAAACCCCGACATGTTCCCCACTCCATGGGGGAAAAAAACTGAGTGCCGGAGGGGGGGAGGCGATCCGGCCCCGCTCTGCCTTTCTCGCTGCCTTTCGCGGCAGCTACATGTTTCCCGCTTCGTGGAAGAGACTCGTTTGCCGGCTTGCGAGGGAGGGGTTGCAATCCCGCCCCGCTCCACCCTTCAATCCTTGTGCTTCGAGGTGAGCGGCCTGGTCACTGGCGCTACCTCGAAGCACGTCCTTCTCCCCGCTCCCGCCTGGCCGAATGAGGCGGTTGAGCGGGGAGTCTAAGATGGCGCCCAGGACTTCCGACTCTCGCAAGAGTCCCGGGCGTGTTCCTTACCAGGTTGCTGGGCAACCACGGCCTAATTCCCGCCCCACCCTCTAGCAGCCGCTCCTTCCTCGTCTCCCTTGGCCAGGAGGGGGAAGGGGCGCCGCCAAACCCCCGCCGCGGCGATCGCAGAGGGGACTTCTACTGTCCTGCTTAATATAGGAAGACCGGAAGGCAGACAATAGTCAAGGTGTTGATGCACCCTGGATTTAAATAGATCTGTGCATTATATAGATCTCCATTATATTTTCTATTCCTTTCCTTAACATTTTTTGATTGTGGCTGCATACTGAGTCAATTTTTCAATTAACTCTCCAGAATGTCTCCAAGATCCTTTTCCTAAGAGGTAGAATTTAATTTGGAACCCAACATTGTGTATGCATAATTCAAATTATTTACTCTTTTGCTTATCAACCTGGTTGCTATAACACAAATATAGAAAAAAACCAAAAGGTGCTCGAATCTTATTTTCCATGTTTCACTGTTCAGTCTATTAAGATTTGTAGACAATCCAGGTTTTAATCAGTTAAACTGAATTTCCCTTATGCAACATTAACTATATCTTCCATACGCCTTAGTCGTAATAGACACTGAAGGTAGTATGTTTTCAGACTTTTTGGAATTCTGCAGCCAGTTCTTGTTTCTGTGAGTATGCATCCTCTTTAGTGCAGGGCTGTTACAAAATAATGAACCTTGCCTCCAGATGTGATACAGTATTGAATCAGAATTCTGACAGCCTTGTATGTCTCTTTACATCTGACCTAGGGCCATCTTGCAAGCTTGATTTCTAAGCACATCTTTCTGTTAAAGCCCCTAACCGTGGCCATAAAATGACAAATGTAATTACATTGTAACTCCAAAATGGCTTGGCAAACTACTATTTTGTTCTACTTTTTATGCTGCTGTGTGCCTCAAATGCAAAATTAACTAACACCTTTCAAGTATATTTTTGATAGTAATGTAATGAACATTGTTTTTACAACACCATTATCATGGTTGAACCATTGCCTTCTGAAGGTCCAGATCACTATCTTCGTATGCTCCCATCGTTGGGTTGGGCTGCCCCCAAAGACTAATGGATCCAATTGGTTTCCAGAATTCTCTGGGGGATTTACCTACTGACTTTGATGGCTACTCTGTTCATGACCTAGTCACCTTGTGAAATGACATCTTGACTGCTGCCTTTGACACAGATATACCCAGGTCTCCACTCCCACAGCTGTGACATCATAGGTCCTCCTGGTATACGGGGGACCTAAGGCGGCTGGAGCAGGAGGGTAGACCGATATAGCGTGAGTGGTGCTCGGCCTGCACTGATGTCATCCAATTGTGGCATGGATCATTCCTGAAGGACTATGCCATGACTGTGTTGGTGTCAAAGAACGTTTTTTTATCTGCTATCACAGCACCTACAAAGTCTCATCCTGCGGAGCTGTTCCGACTGGTGAATGATCTGGTTAATCTGGTTTGTCTCTGCCATGAACTAGAGTCATCTATTGCCCTCTGTGACATTTTGTATTAATTACTTTGCAGACAAAATCACACACATTCACCACGATTTGGGTGCTGCTAATTCAACTGCAGTCCGAGTATGGAGTTGAGGAAACTCAGCCTTGTGTTGTTTCTTTGAATCAATTTCAATTAGTGTCACCCCACTGCTGTGGAGGATGTTCTTGGAGTATGGATGTCAATCCAGATCAATTTTTTGTTCCAGAAGAATTATGGTTCTGTTTATTTTTTTCAGATTTAATTATGGATATGGTTCCATATTTAAATCCAAAAACCAATAAACCGACTTTTACCCCAAACCCCCTGAGGCTCGTCTTTTCCCCATCCCCCAGGACCCTGGTATGGTACATATCAGCCTCGGAGGGCTTGATTGAAATTCCGGCGGCTAACCACTGCTGAGGGAGCCTCCCTTGCCCCAGAAGACTTCCTTGCAGTGGCACATTGCGGAGGTCCTTGCTCCACAGCATGCATGTGAAAAATGGCCACTGCCCTTAACCAAAATGATGGCAGCCAAAATGACATTGCCACTATTTTGGTTAAGGGCAGCCATGAGTCATTTTTGTGCTTTTCACCAATTCCATCTGGTGAAGGCTGCGGCCCTTTCTTTCTGGTTCAGAACTGGCCACCATCAATCCATGCCCTTCAATACCTTGGAGCTAGATTATTGCAATGCGCTCTACATGGGGCTGCCCTTGATTTATTGATTTATTTATTCAAATTTATATGACACCCTTCCCATAGATGCTCAAGGCCGATTGCGATTGACTGTTTGGACGCTGAAGCTGGTGCAGAACATGGCAGCCCAGCTCCCTTTGGAGGTGGTTCACTCTGTGCACTTTACACCTGTGCTTTACAGTCTGCACTGGCTACCTATAGCTTTCCCGGCACAATTCAAAGTGTTAGTTTTTACTTTTAAATAAGAACATTTTATAAACTTTTATCATATCCCTTCTCAGATGTCTCTTCTCCAAACTGAAGAGTCCCAACATGTCTACCCTCTTCATATGGGAGCCATTCCATGTCCTTTATAATTTTTGTTCCCTTCTCTGTACTTCTCTAATTCAACCAGGCGCAGTGCATCCCCTGGGACACTGAGGGCATTGACACTGGCCATCAGCCTAACCCTGACAGTCCCAGGACTCTCCCCTGGCTGAAAAGACCCATTTTCTCTGCTTAGTGGTGCGGCAGCAGCACTTCATATTAGCTGGTGCCACACTTCCAGGTCTGGTATGATCTATCTGCATATGAGCGCACTCGCCACACTGGCTCCAACATGGCCGCAGCGTCAGCAAGATTATCTGTGTATGCGTGCGCACTCCAGTGCCAGGGCTGCCACTGAAGCTTGCTTTGTTTGCTACTGTGGCTGTGCAGTAGGGAGGGAGGCTGGCACTGGGACTCTTGAGTGGAGGAGCCAAGCAAGCTGACTGGGCCGGGTATTGTAGAGTTAGCTTTTTGTTCAATAACACACAGCAGAAGTTTCTTCAAAACAGAACTTTAGTAAGAACTCAGAAGACATGCTTCCATACTGTACAGACTGCATGGGACAAGATAGGAGGACAGAGAGAGGAGACAAGGAGGGGGGGGAAACTGTTTCATCCCATGACCCTCCCTCTACTGGACAAGCCCCATATTAAGCTTGCAGGGCTTGCAATGGACTTTTACTTGTGACTGTTGCACATTCCAACACCCCTTCTCAACAGTCATTAGTCAAACCCACTAGGTTCATTCTTCTTAATAGCTTCCAATGGCGTTCTCCTGCTAGTGGCTTTGTGAACACATCCACCATCATATTCTCTGTAGGACAGTATTGCAGATCTATGAGTCCTTGTTTCCGTGAGTCCTTCAGGAAATGGTATTTTACATCAATGTGCTTGTTTCTGGGGTTGATTCATTCTGTTTGTGCCAGCGCTGTACATCCTTGATTGTCTTCCAGGATCGGTGTGAGTCTGTCCAATTTTTGCCCCAGATCATTCAGAAACTGTCGCAACCAGATAACTTCTTGGCTGGTGTGTGTCACTGCCACGTACTCTGCCTCTGTCGAGGAAAGTGTCACAGAGGCTTGTTTCCTACTACACCAGCTGATGGGTCCTCCACCAAGCAAAAATAGGTACCCACTGGTAGATTTTAGGTCCGAATGGTCTCCAGCCCAATCTGCGTCCACGTACCCTATCAGGTCTGACACGGACGTTGCTGGGAGCCGTACCTTGAGGTGCACAGTCCCTTTCAGGTACCATAAAACCCTCTTCACTACGTTTCAGTCCCTTTGGGTTGGGGCTGAGACTCGTCTACACAGTATACCTATTGCCACCGCAATGTCAGGCCTTGTGATTGTGGCAATGTACAAGACCTTTCCTGTTGCCTTTCTGTATTGCTTAATGTCTGGCAGCAATAAGCTCGGTTCTTTGATCTCCTTTGGGTAGCTGGTTTCCATAGGGGTATTTGCTGCCTTCACACCCCCGTGCGAAAACTTTCTATCATCTCTTCTGTTGCCTGTCTTTGGTTGAGAACATAGTTTCCGTCATCTTCTCTTTCCATTTGCATTCCATGGTAGTGCATTATGTTACCCAGGACCTGGGTTTCAAAGGACCTGGGTAACATAACGAGTGTTTCGCACTTGTCCCCTTCTTGCTCAAAGCATACAATAAGGTCATCGACATAAATTAATACAAAGATCCACCTGCCCCTTAGTCTCTTTGTGTATAAGCAGGGATCTGCTTTGCTCCTGGTAAAATTTTCCCTCATGAGCACCTTGTTTATTTTACTGTTCCACGCTCTGGTGGCCTGCTTAAGCCCATATATGCTTTTGTGCAGTTTGCATACAAGATCCGGGCTTTCAACATCTGCAAACCCCAGGGTTAGTCCATGTAAATATCTTCCTTCAACTCACCATTTAGGAACGCTGTTTTCACGTCCATATGCTTGACTTGCATTCCTCTTCCTGCAGCTGTACTTAACAATGTTCTGATTGTAGTGTGCTTAACTACAGGTGCAAATGTTTCATCGTAGTCTTCTCCGTACTTCTGGGAGTATCCTTTGGCGACAAGTTGAGCCTTGGATTCAATATTTCCCTGCGCATTGTACTTTATTTTAAATGTCCATTTACAACCTATAGTCTTTCTCCCTGCGGGCAGTGGAGTAAGTGTCCACGTCACGTTGTCCTGCAAGGACTTCACTTCTTCTTTAGCCGCTCTTACCCATTTTTCTGCTTCCCCTTTTGACATCTACGAGATGTCTTCCCAGGATGATGGCTCTGACAATTTACTAGTACTGACTTTGTAGGACAGACGAGTGGGGGGAATGCCTTTGTTAGACCTCGTTGACTGCCTTGGCTCAACATCAGCAGCTGCCTGTCTCTGTTCCTGCACTTCTGTTACCTTTGTGCCGATTTCGACTATTTGTTCAGAGGATTGCTCCCTTTCAGTGGTTTCGTCCATGGTTGATTGTTCTCTTTCGCCTGGACTTTGGAGAGTCATCACACTGTTACTAGAGTTTTCCACAAAGCTCACACTGTTACTAATGGTTATTCTGTCTGTGTGTGGAGCATTTGAAATGCTTACTGTATCCTATGAGGATGCCTTCCACTGCTCTGTTTTGCAGCTTGGTACATTTCTCCTCTGGGATATATATGTAAGTCTTACTTCCAAATACTCTGATGTGGCCCACACTAGGTTTGTGACCACGCCACAGTTCATACGGCATTTTCCTCACTGTTCTAGAATACAGCCAATTTTGTAGGTAGGTACCAGCAACTGCTGCTTCACCCCAGTATCTTTCTGGTACTCCAGAGTCCGTTAACATGCATCTAACCATTTCAGTTAGCGTTCTGTTTTTTCTTTCAGCTGTTCCGTTCTGCTCAGGTGTATATGGCACTGTCCTTTGGTGCTCAATTCCATGGAGTCTCAGGAAGTCCTCTATTTCCTTTCCTGTGAACTCACCTTCATTGTCAGTCCGCAGTACTTCATCTTTACTCTTCATGACGTATGTGATCGTGTACCTTGAATGAATCAATGAAAGTTACTATATACTGGTTGCCTCCTGGCGTAGGAACCTTCATTGGGCCACAGACGTCACCGTGTACAAGATCAAGTGTTTTTGTGGCTCTATTCTGACTCTTCTTAGGAAGCGTGGCTTTGGCTTTGATGCAACAGTCGCATTTCATGATCACAGGACATGTTGATACCTTGAGGTCTTTGGTCAACTGCTGTCTTTGCATTTCCTTGATGCTGTCCGGGTGTCTATGTCCCATGCGTCTGTGCCACCGGTGGATACAGTCATCGTGTGGCTTGTGCGCTGTGAGCTTCGCCTGTTCTTTCGCTATGCTCAGACAGTACAGGTGCTCATCTGCAGTGGCTCTGGCCAGTACTTTTGTCCCACTTTGAATTGTGCATTCGTCTCCTTGGAAATGGATGCTGAGACCTCTCGCTGCCAGGTGCCTCACGGACAGGAGTCCCCCTTCTAGGTTGGGCACATAGAGCACATCTTTCATAGGTATGGTCAGTGTGCCTCCCTGTGACTGGTTGCAGTACAGGAATCCTTCCGCGTTTATACTTCTCCCATCTGCAAGGTAGATCCTTTCTTTACTGCTCAGATCCAGTCCTGTGAAGAATCCTTTATTTCTAGTCATGTGGCTTGTTGCCCCGGAGTCTACACACCAATTTTGGGATGAGCTGTCTTGGATTGCTTTGAAGCACCCACTCCATTGTTGAGCGACTGTGTTGCTGTTTCTGACTTTAGCCCTCTGCTTAGGTGTTCGTGGAGACAGTTTCTGCTGNACTGTGTTGCTGTTTGTGACTTTAGCCCTCTGCTTAGGTGTTCGTGGAGACAGTTTCTGCTGTTCTGCTTTCCATATATAGCAGTCTTTCTTTAAATGTCCCTCCTTTTTGCATCTGAAGCATACTGTGGTTTCCCTCTTAGGAGCTTTGTCTGAGGTTTTCAGTGCAGTCTCATTACCCTGCTTTAGAACATTCTGCAGGTTCTCCTTTCTGCGCTGGAATTCATCCACAAGTCTACTTTTAACAAATTCCAGCTTCAGTTCAGCCTCTGGCCTTGTCTCCAGGGCATTGATGAGGGCACGGTAAGATTCAGGCAGGCTGCAGAGGAGTAGGGCTGCCGCATGGCTTTCCTTTGTATCTTCTCCAATGCCGCACAGCTGTGCCACTACTTCCACCGTGGCATTTATATGCACCTGCATTTCACTTTCTTTGCCAAGCCTCATTTTGTATGGTTTCCTCACTAGAAACAGTTTGCTATTCAGGCTAGTTCTCTCATGCACGTTTTGCAATGCAATCCACATGCCTCTTGCTGTGGTCTCATTTCTTATATGGATTAGCTTGTCATCTTCTACTAATAAACTTTGCTAACCTATCCTTTTTATCCCATTCCTCATGATTTGCTGCTGATCTATTCATGATAATCACCTCCCATAGATCATCTTTAGACAGCAGCATTTCCACTTTAAACTTCCACAACTGGTAGTTTACATCGTTCAGCTTTCCTACTGAAAGTCTGAACTCTGAGCTGCTTGCCATACTTGCTTCCCTCCCTTTCCGCTTCTGGGATTTAGGCCTTCTTACTCACAGTCAGTAGGCCTCTCTGTCTGGGAGTTTTCTTTCACAGTCTGCACTCCTTCTGGGCTGCTTCTAGTTTTCAAAATTGCCTTGAAGATGTCCTGGGCTCATAACCTATTGTAGAGTTACATTTTTGACAATAACACACAGCAGAAATTTCTTCAAAACAGAACTTTACTAAGAGCTCAGAAGACATGCTTCCATACTGTACAGACTGCATGGGACAAGATGGAGGACAGAGGGAGAAGAAGAGAGGAGACAAGGAGAAAAAAAAAACCTGTTTCATCCCCTGACCCTCCTCCTACTGGACAAGCCCTATATTGAGCTTTCAGGGCTTGCAATGGGCTTTTACTTGTGATTGTTGCACATTCCAACACTGGGCTGGCAGGGGAAGCCCCCACCCCCCGCACAGTAAGGAAACCTTTAGGGAGCAATTGCAGTATAGGCGACTGGACAATCTGTCCATACCACGGGCATGGGAAAAACCAATTGCAACAGTTAGATGCTGGAGGCAGAGTTGCAGAGAGTCCTATGGGTGCTAAAACGCAGCTATTTTTAATGATACCTGGGTGGCAGAAGGGAACGCCTAGGCCAGGGGAACTGTGCTGGAATAGCTACTGCAGGGGGAGTTGGGGAGATGCAGGCTGAGGAGCTCTGTGCGCGTGGGGTTTTTCCTCATCACATGTGTGGTGTGGCAAAACTGAGTGAGTGAGTGCATGCTTCTCCTGGCGACATAGCTGCTGTAGCCTGTGCCCTGTGTATGGCTACCTCTAGGCTTAGCCCATTGCTGCCTGCTGAGGCTGAGCAAGGGTGCTAAGAACACATACAGCAACTGAGCAACTGCAACACCAACTGCAGTGCAACAAGCAACAACAACTGCTGCGCTGCATGGATGGGTGGTAGCGGGTGAGTACATTGGCCTTTGGGGGAAGGGAAGGGCAGAGGGGTCATGGGACATTCACTGTTTGAGTTGTTATAACTTATTTTGTTGGCGAAAGGAAAAGGTACCAGGGGAGGGAGGGAGGAGGATTCATTTGGAAAAATTAGGAGGAACTTGCTTGGAAGGGTATTTGCCCGCCTGGACATGCATACATGCATGCATGCATACATACATACATGGTTCTTTGCAGGGACTGGGGGAAATAAAGTTGGTTCTAAATCTGGTTCAACTTGAAGTTTGGCTTGAAGTTGGTAGAACTTTAATTTCAGTCCCAACTCCCTCCCCAGGCGGGCCAGTGGGGAGAGGGGCAGTGTCAGAGCCCAGAGGGGTAGAGGGGATTGGGTGCGCCGGCACGGCCGCATCAGGCCTTGCCGGCTACGACGGAGTCTAAGGCGGGCGTTGGGGTCTGCCCCTTCACCGACGTCAGCAACGGGGGGGTGGAGACACAGCAGCGTGGCATCCCTGGGTAGCCCAGGGAACGCCGATGTCGGGCGCATGCGTGCCACTACCCCGGAAGTACACCCTCGCCGTTCAGCGCGCCTGCAGGTACTGGCCTATCAGGCCCCCATATAAGCCCCTGGAAGGGCTTGGATCAGTGCTGGTGATCGGACTTGTGCCGTGAGACTGGCCCCTGGCGTGGTGTAGAGTTGAGAGCAATTGACTGTTTGAAGTATCAGGAGTGCAAGAGTGAGAGCGTGGAGTGTGAGAGGTGAGTGTCCGGGCGAGTGTGCTAGTAGGAGAGTGTGAGTACAGAGCGTGTTGAACCTTCCCTTCCCTGTGATCTCCCATTCCCTGGTGAACCCTGTGTGTAAGCCCTATCCCCTCCTGGTTCCTCTCCCCTCCGGGCCCCGTGGGATCCTTCCCCGCTGAACCACCACTGATCCCTCACTCCCCCTCCGTAGCCCTGTGCACGTGCGTGCGTGGGTACCGTAGAGTGGGCCTTGTTCGGTGCACTAGTCCCTGTGATGAGCTTTGGCAAGGGTTAGCTCTCGCAGCTTATACCCAGCGCCTATATAAGACCCTGAGGGACCTTTTTCCTGCACCATATTGCCCTAGCA
>QEPC01011684.1:266311-276747 GCA_003113815.1 Sphenodon punctatus
TAGTGCAGCTGCTGTAGGAATGAAGAAGCCTTACTGTAGGATGCATAGCAAGGGACAGAGTGATTTTGGGTTGGGGGCCATTGAGCACTGAAACGGAGTGATTTGGGGAGCCAGAGCACTGAAATGAGGGTCAGTACCCCCACCAGTGGCAGTCTCCCCCCTGCCAGCCCCCCATAACCTCCCACTCACCCCTGCCAGGCTGCTGAGGATCTGAGTCTAGGGACTCAGCTGTGCTAGGCCCCAAATCTGGTGCACTCTGCCCGCCCCAAGTCACGCCCCCAAGCCACACACCCCAAAGCCACGCCCCCTTGGCCCATTTCCGGCCCGCCGGTGGCTTTGCCACTGGCACAGGGCCACTAAGACTATATTTTCCCGGGCCACTTTGATTTCCCAATCTGCCCCTGTTGGCCCCGCCTACTGTTGGCTTGGCTCCACCTATCGTTGGCTTGGCTCTGCCCACTTCTGGCCCTGCCCTCTGCCCCACCAGCCTTAGAACCCACTAGCCACCACTGATTTCAACTATATCTTTTTTGAGATGGGGCGACCAGAACTACATACAGTATTCAAGTTGTGGTCACACCATAGATTTATATAGCGGCATTCCTAACATTCTGTTTGCTTTTTTGACACTGAGCTGAGGATTTTTTGCACACTACCAAATATATATATGCTTTTTTGCACACTGAGCTGAGGATTTCAGTGTATTGTCCACAGTGACTGCAAAGTCCTTTTCCCAAGTGATAACACCTAATTTAGAACCTATCACTGGGGGTGAGTCAGTGCCCCACGCATGCTGCGCGCAACCTGCATGAGCGCACGTGCATGCAAACCTCACGCATCTCCATAGGGATTGCATTGTGCCACGCGGATCCCACGTTGGGACCTGAGCAGATCTGCTTGGGATTGCGACCATTGTGTACATATAGTTTGGATTGTTTTTCCCCATATGCATAACTTTGCACATGTGTACGTTAAATTTAATCTGCCATTTAGATGTCCAGTCTCTCAAGATCCAATTCCTCCTGCAATCCCTCACAGTCCACTCATGTTTTAACTACCTTGAATAACTTTGTCTCATCTGCAAATTTGATCACTTCATTCTTTACTCCCTTTTCCAGATCATTAATGAATAAATTAAACAGCACCCATCCCAGTACAGATCCCTGGGGCACTCCTTTTTTCCCTTATCTTTAACCAGTTACCAATCCACAGGATACTGCCTCCTATTCCATGACTTCCCTAAACGGTCTGAACCCCACATATATTTGAAAGACTGCCTTTCCTACCATGCTCCACCATGACCCTTGTGGTGGGCCTGGAGCACTCTCTTGCAGGTACCAAGGGTCTGCAGAGAGGTGTTCTCAGTTGCTGCCCTAGTATCATGGGACTCCTTTTCCCTGGAGGTCCACCAAGATTGAGAATATTCAGAGGCGGTGTAAAACTTTTATTTTTGGCAAAGCATTTGGCAAACAGGGATAGAGGCAAGGGTGGGGTTTTTTAAAAAGTGATTTTTATTGTATTTTGCATTTTTAATGATGTAAGCCATCCTGAACCTTAGGGGAAGGGTGGGGTAGAAATTTAAATAAGTAACAAAATATAGCTTCCAGTTTGCTCTGGTGAGAGCAGTGGTTCCAAAAATGTGGCATAGTAAGTCTGTTGTTGACCTCAACTCATGTCCCCATTACGGGCCCCCCTAAGGACAAGGGGGCAAGGCTTAGCCATGAAGACAGCGCTGCCTCAGCTCCCAGCAGGTCCTCCCTCAAAGTGGGAGCAAATCCATCAGGAAGGAAATTTTAAGAGTGGGTGGGGGTACAGCCAGCACTCCTACGTCACCCACTCTTAAAACTTCCTTCTTGGCAAAAACCTTTGCAAGCAGCCTGAGAACAGCTAGGAAATTTTCAGACTGGGTAAGGGGCAGTGTGCTGGGCCCACTCTCCCTCTCCCATCTGCAAATGTCCTAGTGGTACTCAGATTGCTTGCAAAAGATCCCCTCAGAGTCTGGGCGCCATTCTCAACTGAGCTCCCTTGTTCCATGGTAGCTACACCCCTACATGGTAAGTCATCTGTCGCTGAAGTTCAGAACCAGTCACAGTGACAAGAAGTGGCTTTTGGTCTCCATAGCCAATATATCCATGTTGTAGAAATTCCTGCTCCCCACCGACCCTTGTGGTTGGTTGCAGCATTAGTTGGAAGCCATCAGTCTTATGCAGACTTGGCTGGCCTGCAGTGAGCATGTGCAAAGCTTTAGCCATCCCCAGCAGGTACATGCTGGTCCACAAGAAATGTCAATGTTTGACAGTGATCAATTGGTGAAAAAGGTTTGGGAACCACTGCTCTCGAGTATGGTCAATCATTCTTGATGTGTCCTTCTGTGAAAGTACAGCATTTAAAAATGTCCATATTGCTAGACTAGAAAGAGTAGTTGTGCTGGTCAAATGCAAGAGATGGAGACAAAGTAGTTCAGATGAGATCTTTGATTGAACCTACTTCTGTAGGGGAGAATATGAGTGTATGTTTGTTCAGTCTATATTTATGACTTCTTACAGTGTTGCAAAGGCCACATTCACACCTGAATTGGCAGCACTTTTAAAATGACATGAGGCAAAGATGCGGTAGCGTGAAAGAGCCTGATGCTGGAGTTAGCACCGGTGCAAACAGGGTTCTGCCGTGGCTTTGCTCGCGGATGACAGGGCACAAAATCCAGCCCTGACTTTACTCATGGCAGAACTCTGTTCACACCAGTGCTACTTCCGGCATCGGGCACCTTCCTGCTGCCACGTCTTTGCCTCATGGGTCTTTTGCCACTGCTGCGTCAGTTGTGAATGTTAACCTAGTGGATAAAATGTTGGTTTTGGACATGGGAGACCAGTTTTCAAATCCTGCTTTAGCCATGAACTCACTGGGTAGCCTAGAGCAAGTCACTATCTCCCAGCCTCAGTTCCCCATCTTTGAAATGGGAATAATAATGACCTAGCTCACAGGGTTGCTGTGAGGGTGAACTAGATATGGGTTGTAAAGCACTCTGAACCCTAAAAAATTATAAATAATGATAATACAGACCTAAGGAAAGCCTGTTTACTTTCATGTGCCCTGAAGGTTTGCATACTGTCATCAACAGAAGTTAATCCAATAAAGGATATCATCTGAATTACTTATTGCTAGAGAAAGTAATAAAACTACATACAGGATTCTAATTTTAATCAGGTCAGGGTAAAACATTCATCAATCTGGTTCATATCCTCCCCTGCAGAGTTCTTAACCTTTACTTTCTGAATAAATTCCTTATTAAAAACATCTCTTTATCAATGGAAGATTATTTGGGCCAGCATTAACTTGATCCTGTGTAACCACTCTATGCTAGAATGCATTACACAGATTTTCCCATGAGGACTGTAAATAATATTTGGCACTTAGAATGCCCTATGTGTGCATAGCACTAGGCAATCATTAAGGATTACAAAATATAATAAGCACTTATTTTAGCTTTCTCTTTTAAAGGTTTTTTTTAATGTATGTGTATGCTTCATACAACCTCTTTAGATGTTATTTTTTCCCCCAATAACTTGAGATGGATACTGTGTTTTTCCCCTCTTGCATCAAGAAGTGTTTCCCCATGGCTACACTCATAAAGAATCTACCCGAGAGCAATCTATGTATTCCAGCAGTCTAATTTGTTTCCTAAGTAAAATATATGGTCCTGTATGTCTTTAGGAAAATGCTGTTTGGTTAAGAGAGACTTGCGCTGCTGGGTGTTTACTTAATGGTTTTAATTAAGATGCAAAAATATGTTCAGCAACTTCTTAAACTAGATTCCTATCCTACCCACACACCCCTCTCTCTCTCTCTCTCACACACACACACACACTCACACACACACACACTATAAGAGAGGCCATTCAGAAGTTTTTGTGTAGAACACAGTTTACACTATCTGATGAAGTCAATGAGGAGCAACTGGACACTTACATGCCGTTGTATTGTATAATGCTTGTTCCATATCTTCAGTATTGGGCTTAATTCATCTTTGTGCCAACAGATGTCACTGTATCCACCACCAGAAGAGGGCAGATTATTTAATTCTTAAGGGCATCTTTAGTTGCAGCTGGTGCTCATTGGAGCCCACAGTTGAAAGATACCAAATGGAAGGGCTGAGTTAGCATATTTTCTTGAGTATGTCCACAGATTTGAATTGGAGCAGGATTAGAGTCCCTAATAGTTGTGAATTTTGGCACCTCTAAATGAGTAGTTCAGATCCAGCATAGTTCAAGTTTTAACCACTGACTCAGCTATTTTCTTTGTCTAACTTGCATAATTCACTTCCTTGAAATCTTCCTTATACTTTAACATGACCCAATCCTTGGTATTGCATGAAGTTGTACAAGATGGTTTCTTCCAACCTTTTCATTCAGCAAAACCATCTAAATATATTCATCCACCTTCAAAGGGTTTCCAGCTGTTCCACAGAAGAAAACCATCTTGTGCTAATTCAAATAATTTTTTATTTCTCAGTTCACATAAGTTTATGCCTTACCTGGTACAATTCAAAACTATACCCTGACCAATGCTAATTTACATGTAGTTGCATTTGTTAATTTATGGAAGCTTATGCAAATGTTAAACAGGGCAAAACAAGAATTTCAGTCTTTTAGAAGATAAAACATAACCACTTGAGACATGTAGGCTTGAACCAAAGACTATGGAGCAGCCTGCCCTACATCAGAAGAAGCTCACAGACAATAGGAAGAGATGCAGCAGAGGCTATTTTCAGACAGGTGCCTCGTCCCTTCCCCCCCCAGTACCCACTGTGCTTGTGTGGAAACCCCACTGGTAGCCAATGGTTAACCAGCGAATACTGGGTGGGTACTGGGCTTGTCCGAAAACACCCAAAGATTGTGACTCTGAAGGGGAAAGATTAGACCTAGCTAGGCCAATCTTCCATCAGGGCCCGTTGAGCCAAGGACTATCTACGCACAATGACATTCCCTCCTGCAAGCACTGGTATGTACAGTGCCTTTCTTCCTCCATCCAGCTATGTGAGCTTGTGAGCAGGCAAGGTCTCTGGGAGACCTTGCAGCCAAAAAAACCAGAGATCCTCTTAATGTTGTCAAATCAAAATTTACAAGACAAAGGACTCTCTGGATCTGTTATGTTTTTCTCCATAGAATTCTTTGATGATGTTGCATTCTTTTCCATAGAGTTCTGTGGCATTCTATTTTATAGGGTTCTCTGGAGCGGTGGTATTCTGATTCATAGAGGAATAGGATGTTCCCTTCCACAGAGGTCTGTGGTGCTGGATTAGATGACCATTGGTCGGACCATATATGGCAGTTTTTATGTTGTTATGGCAACCATAAGTGCTGAAGGAACCTACAGCAGCATGCACATGAAAAGGGCAAAGACTTTGGGAATAATGCATGTGCATACACTTGCCAGGGATTTTTTTCCCCCATGTTAAATTGTAATGGGCATAAAATGCTTATAGCAATCACCAGAGTTGCTAACCTCAAATTTCAGCTTTCCTGTAAAAAGTAAAAACAAACTTCCTAACGCTTGTGTTTGTGGAGACAGCCTTGCAAAAGTGCCCTAAAAGGCTCAGAAACCAGAAGGCAAAATACAACCCAAATTTTGCTATTTTAAAAAAATCTCATGCTTTTAAGTCAATCTCAGGATTTTGGAGGCATCTGTCTGATCACAGTGGCCGGTGGGTGTGGGGTGCATGCTCCCGTGCTCCACCCACCTCCACCAATCTCCCACGCACGAAGGCATTGGAGACAACAGAGGTGCCTCCATGCAGAGAGTTGGATGGGTGTCCGTGTGACGAGCTGCCCACACAGTACCCACCCATCATGGCACCCACCCATCCCCCCCACGTACCCACACCTGCTTGAAAAGGGTCATTATCTCCTCTACTTATGTGTTTCCCTTTCCTCTGTGTCTGTACTCCCTTGTTTTAGTAGATTGCACATGGACTCTCTGTACAGTGCTTGCACAATGGGGCCTCTTCTCAGTTGGTCAAAATGTTAAACAACCTAATTTAGCATAATTGTAGTGAAAAGTCTGCAAAATCATAATAAACATATGGCTGTGTACTGCCATAATTAATAATGGTCCAGCTACTAGAATGATCAGATCTATCTGTTCAAGATGTTGGGCAATGCAGGCTTTGTAGCAGTAACAAAAAAACAAAATCCAGGCTATTGTATGACCACAAATAACAAATCACCAAAAAATACAGTTTTTGTAATAGTTTAGAATGTACATTCATTGTAAAGTTACATTCTAATTGTAATTTGTGAAACAGCCAAAACATATCTATAAAATTCTAAATATATTTCACTGGTACAGAACTTAACATGAATGAAATTCTTGATACTGCCCCTATATGATTATCAGTGAAGAAATACTGAAACGATTATAGGATTTTTGTATTATTAGGATTATAGGTTGTTTGGGTCAAAGGGTAACTGTTGGGAAGATAAAAAGTTTGTATAAAGACCTTTTAACCATGCCACAAGATTAGCAATGTCAGACAAGACTAACTTTGCCATTTCTGCATTTGCAGATTAAAAGCTTTCTATTTGATTTTAGGTGATACACATGCCTAAAAAAAGAATATACAAAAGCTTTTCAACATAGGTTTGGAATCTCTTTAAAACTGCTAACCTATGACCTGCAATATATATATTTCAATATCAAAGGGGCCACCATAGAGAAAGATGTGGGATAAAAACAGATGTCACGTGACAGCAGCGAGGTGCCTCCCCAGTCTGCCCTGGGGCGAAAGACTGCAGCCACCAGTTCCTGGTTGGGGAGGGGCACACAAAAAAACATGCCAGTGACCCCAGGCAGCCAGAGAGCTACCCTACCATCCACACAACCTGAGTAGGGCAGAGGAACCAAACAAACGGGCAGGCAGTCCCACCCCACTTCCAGCACCTCACCATTTATTTATTTAAATGTATATGTTGCCCTTCCCATTATGGCTCAGGGTGACTTAAAATTGATTTTAAAATCCTAAAACATATTTTTAAAACCCCAGTTCCCTTCCCAGGAACCCTACCCCTAAAATCTCACCTCCAAAAACTTGCCCCAAGCGACAACCAGACGTAACCTCCCAACCAATCCCATTCCTTATCCCCACCTGCCAAATGCTTTATAAAACAAAGATTTTACATGACCTCCGGAAGATGCCCAGACTTGGGCTCAAGCAAACCTCCAAGGGAACCTCCACGAGAACCTCCGTCCCATGGGCAAGAGTAAAAGATAGAACCCACAGAAGGACGTTCCCGGTAATCTGCAGGGGCCAAAATGGAGCATGGTATGACAGGTGATCTTTCAGATATGTGGGACCTAGGCCATTTAGGGCTTTAAAAGGTCAAAACCAGCACCTTGAATTGTGCCCAGAAAGCTATAGGGAACCAGTGCAGACTCCAGATAGGTCAGTGACCCATCCCCGAAAGGAGCTGAGCCATCGCATTCTGCACCAGCTGCAGCTTCCAAACAGTCATCAAGGGCAGCCCCACATAGAGCACATTGCAGTAGCCTAGGCTCAAAGTGATGAAAGCATGGATGACAGTGGGAAGGTCTGAATCGGAAAGAAAGGGCCACGGCCTCCTCACCAGATGAAGTTGGTGAAAAGTGCTCGTGGCCACAGACGCAACCTGATGATCCAGGTACAGCGTGGGATCCAGAAGCACTCTAAGGCTGCGAACCTGAGTGACCAGAAGGGGCCAGACCCCATCAATAACAGTAGTCCCAATCCCCTCCAAGTCACAGGACCGACCCTCAATCTTGTCAGGATTGAGGCTGCTTACCCCCATTACCACACCGGGAAAACTAACGAGAAGCAAACCCCCAGCGGGGAAAGTAATGCGAAGCCTATAACATGGATGCGTGGTTAAGTGTCATTTAACACATCTCCTGTTGTTTTCAGTCACAGAAGGCAGGGTTGGATTTTGCGCCCTGCCTTTCGTGATTGAAAACAATGGGAAACACATTAAATGATGCTTTTAACCATGCGCCCATGTTCCAAGTCTCACATTACTTTCCCCATCAGGAGTTTGCTTTTCATTAGTTTCCTGCAGAACTGTAACGTGAGCAAGCAGCCTCAACCTCAATTGGGTCACCCTTATCCAGTCCCCAACTGCAGCCAGGCAGTGAGTAAGCACCAAGAGTGCAGGGTCTGGGTCGGATGAAAAAGAGAAGTAAAGCAGAGTGTCATCAGCATATCAATGACACCTTGGGGGGTGCACCAGGGCTCCATGTCGTTTTCTGTTTTTCATTATTAAAATGTGTTGGTTTCATATTTGTTAATACCAAAATGTTGTTTTTCATTATCAGTGTCATTATTGGTATCAGTACTGATTTCAAACAAAGATTTTGTTTCTGGTATCGTTATTGGTCTTGGTATGCACACAATATCTAGTTTTATTTATTATTGTATGTATGTAGCAGGGAGCAGTCCTGTGCAGCTGCTGCCCCTTTTAAGAGGGGACTGAGGGTGCCAGCCAGTGGGCTGTGCGCAGGTGCGTGGGAAGCTAGCCCGTGCCAAGGAGCCAGCCTGTGAGAAAACAGGCTTGGTCCTAAGGTGCCAGAGTAGGCAGGACACTGACAGTAGTGCTGTGGTGTGGGCCATGCCCACTCTGGCTACATAAGGGGTTGGAAGGCAGCCTCTGCTAGAGAAGGAGCAACATCTCTCTGGAAGAAGCCTGAAGGAGGCCTTCCCACTCTATGCTCTCCAGGGTGCTGAAGGCTGAAGAACCAGAGTGGAACCAGGTACTAGCAGAGGCTGTGCCCAGGAGGGACCCTTGTCCCTGGGTAAGACTTGGCCACAGAGCCTAGGGCTTTGAGGCCCGGCTAGATGGACAAGGGGGGGTTGATATTGTGGTGCTCCTGAGCTTGTGAGAGACTGACCTGGGTCTGCAGGGTGGAAGTGACTGAGCCGGCAGCCCCAGGGATTGTGTACATGGGACTGTACTAATAAAGACTGTGTACATGTTACCCTCCCTTGAAGGGGGATTCAGCCAAGGCTCGGGCTGAATAGGCATAGCAGAGGGGTAGAGTTAGTTCCCCAGAGACACCCCAGTGCCCTTGGGCAGACCCCCTGCTACAAAATATAGGGGGTATATATATATATATATATATATATATATATATATATATATATATATATATGCAAAAAAGTAACAGTTTAAATTTTGATTGTATGTCACCCCGAGATGCCGTAGGCATATGGGGTGACTAATAAATGTTTATGATAAATAATAAATAAATATAGAGTATATATATATATATATATATATATATATATATATATATATAATGCACATATATACACACACACTATATATATATTGTAGGTCCATAATAGGTATATTTAGTACATGAATTTTATGTGTGTGTATATCTATATACAAATATATTTATATACACATACTATATTGTATCTGTATAATATATATATATATAATTATTACATGTGTGTGTGTCTACTTCTATCTATGGATAAACACATATATCTATACCAAGACACACATAGGCACCTTCTAACCAGATTATCACATATTTTTAACAGTAGGTCAGAATTTGGACCCCAACTACTTGTCCATGTCTGTCTAATTCCAGTGCTGCCACTAAGCCTGTCACCAAAATGCTTCAAAGTTTGTCCTTAATTGGTTTCATTTTTGCCTCATAAATGATTCACCAGCCTGATGGTGCTTCAGGAGAGGGCTGTGACAGAGTGTCGTTTGGAAGCATCTCGCCTCCCCTACGCACCTACTCTGCCAACACGACAAAATAGGACAGTTCGCAGGAAGTCAGGAAATGGCTGACGCGGCGCAGTGCGGTCGGGGAAAGCAGGCGTTCAAGGCTATCAGGGGAAACATCTGATCAGCTCGCTGTAGCTTTCCTTTCAGGCCCCTGCTGTGCCCTGGGAACCCCGTGGGCACAGCCCTTAGGCAATGCAAGAGTGCCAGAGATTTTCTGAAGCGCCTCACACAGGAGTTTCATGAGATGTAGCCCCTACACAAGGGCCAAATTCTCAACTGGGGCAAGCTGGTGTTGCTTCAATTACGCTGTGGTGATTAACACCGGGTGAGCATCGGGCCCACACATCAATTTCTTTGCCGCAGCTCCTTCCGCTGCTGAGACAGATTCCAACCCTTGCCACCAGGCAAACCATTCAACCGCTTCTGGGGGAAAGCCCAGCAGATTTTTAATACCACAAAAAAGTCACAGCATGGCAAGCACAGCACCAAAAGTTTTAAACACACAAAACAAAGCAGCGTATCCAGCCAAAAGGAGCATGGGGAGGCAGAAGTGAATCACCCCAAATGGAGTCTGGGTAAGATCTTGTATTCTTCCCTTCCTGGTAGGGTTGCCACCTATGTATATTTTTCCAGGCCACTTTATGAAGGATACATGTTGCAGGGCCTGCA
>QEPC01011684.1:290182-328595 GCA_003113815.1 Sphenodon punctatus
CTGAAGCCGGCAGCCACAGCCAGCGTTGAAGCTGCCGGAGTCGGACCGCCGCCACCGCCCGGAGTGCAAGGTAGGCAATCCCTGGTGGGGAAGTAGGGTGATCCCTGGGGTGGTGTGTGTGTGAAACCACCCACCACCCCAGGGATCACCCTAGTACCTGCTGGTGCGGGCTCCGGGTCGCCGGCGGCAGCCCGGAGCCCGCACTAACAGGGACTTCGGGGGGGGGGGGAAATTTAAAGCCAGGGTGGGTGTGGGGTGCCCCCCCTTCCACCCGCACAGTCTGGGAGGGGGAGGTTTTTTGTGTTTTTTTCCATTGATTTCAATGGGGACAGTTCCCCATTGAAATCAATAGAACAAATCCAGTACCGGTAAACCGGTACACAGATCTGGCAATCCGGTTTTTTAAAATCCGGTAACCGGTAAAACCGATAGCCGGTATTTGCCCCAATGTCCCACCCCTATATATGCGCATCACTCCAAGCACATCGGTGAGTGATACTGACTCGAAACTGATCCAAACAGGACAAGACTGAGCTTCCATAACCCCAAACTCTTACAGTGTAAATGGCAGCGCCTAGGTTATTGTGAATGAGCAATTTTGTCTGCAAAGTAATTAATAAAAATGTCACATCGGGCAGTAGATTATTCTGATTCCTGGTGGAGACAGGCTGGATTGCCCAAGCCCCTCACCACCTGGAACATAACAGTGTGACATTAACGGAGTGGTGCAGACCACTGAAAACAAGAGAAAAGCATTTCATTTACTATAGAATAGGGATGGGAATTTCGGAGCCGGACAGAACCAAATAAATAGCTGATTTGGATTAATCTGAAATTTTTGATCCGTCTCAGTTTGGGATGATTTGGATCTTTTACACTGATTTTTAAAAATGGTTAAATTTTTTAATTTGGATCTTTAACATTGTGATTTGTTCCCATTGACTTCAGTGGGGAAAAGTGCATTCAAAAAATCCGAATCTGAAAAAATCCAAATCCGAATCAAGATCCGAAATTTATTAAAGAACTGAAACTGAAAAATCCGAATCCAAAATTCCACCTGGAGTCCCACCCCTACTAGATAAGAACGTACCTGAGTCCATGTCAACCACTGGGGAGTACAGCTCCCACAGAGCAAACCACAGACAGAGACCTGAGCATTCCCGGGGATCTGCACACCTGTCCACTTTGTTACAGGGGTGATCACTCCTGCCCACCACCACGGTAGTGGGAGGGGTCACTGCAACTGGCTGTGTGTTGGGCCTGTAGATCTAGTTGTTCCTGGGTGGACACAGGGAAGTAAAACCTTAGGCTCCATGACCACGAGACTGGCTGCTGGCAAGACCTGCTCAGGCATTTGAGATCTGGTGGAGAAGTGTCAAGACCTCTTGCGGGAGGCTGCGAACAGGGACTCACCCCAATACGTCAGTGATAATGGAACTTGCAGTGACCACATGGTTGTGTGCTGCATCCCTAGGGACTGCTGCTTGATGTTCCTGAGCCCGCAGCCCTCTTTTTCCATGGACCCCTGCAACTCCCGCATCTTCCACATGTGGCAGTTCCATTCCCACTTCTCCATCCAGCGTTCCCCGCAGCTCTCTGCAGTGATGTCATGGTGCTGTGTGGCAGACTGCTGCAGGGAATGCAGGTGGTCCTCCGCTATCCCCTGGATGGTGTTCTGGATTTCATCCACCTAGCGCGTGGTCTCATCCAGCAGCTGCTGAGGCATATCTTCCTTGCACCACCAGACTCATGCCCACAGGGCCCAGTTCCACTCTATGCCTGCTGCTGATCCCACTGGTGCAGGGGACCCTCCCAGTTGCAGACCTGTGGAAGGAAGGAAAGGAGAGCTGTTGGGCGGAGCCACCAGACTCCCACCTTCCCAGCCCAGTGCTTTACCCTCAACACCCATGCCTGTTGCCTCAGCACCCACTGCGTCCCCCCACCCACCATGCCCCCCTGTCCAACATGTTTTGTTTAGACATTAGAAAAAACTTCCTAACTGTAATAACTCTTAGGCAATGGAATAAGCTGCCCAGAAAGGTTGTGGAATCTCCCTTCTTGGATATTTTCAAAATCTAGCTGGACAAGCATCTGTCTGCGATGATGTAGGGAGAAGAGGATCTCCTGCCTTGGAGCAGAAGGTTGGACTAGATGACCCTTGTGGTTTCTTCCAACTCAAGGATTCTGAGTTGGAGTCTAGTTCATTAGTAACAAAACAAAATAGACTGTATTTTGTTCATAACCTATGTACTTAACATAATATAGGCTTCCAAACCTATTTATCAGGACTTAATTGCGGGGGGGAGCAGTTGCCAGGGCTCAGACCCAGCCATTTAATTTTTTAGCAGAGCTGAGCCCCAGGAAGTATTCCCAGTAGGAGTGTGCACCTTGAAGTGGGAAAAACCAGGAAAAGATCAATATTGGCAATTTCAGGGTTGGAAACCAAAGCCAGGGGGAAAAAGTGAATGACTTATTTGGCTTTCATTAATGATTACCTGCCCTACCACCTGCACTGGTCACCATATAGATTAAATCACAAGAACTCCTGTTTTATATCCCGCTGTAGAAAGGCAGGGTGGTCAAGTGGTTTGGTTACTAGCCAGAGACTAGGGTCCAGTTTGGTACTATGACAAATTTAGGGGTGCGGGTGGGGCTTCTATGACAGGTTTGAGCCCTTGCAAGTCATTCATTTCAAATTAAGCACTGCTTTTTATGTAAATGCAAATTGTGGAAGAAATTACACTACATGCTGAGATCACAAAATGAGTGAGGGACAAAATATGTCCCCCTGGCAGACAATACAGAAGCTTCGATTATACTAGAGCTAGTGTTTGAGTTATAATATTTATTTTATTTATTTATTTATTATTTAATACATTTATATCCCACGCCTCCTGCAAGCAGCTTGGGGTGGCTAGCAAATTTCAGTTAAAACAATGTTTAAAATATTAAAACAATTATAAAAATCTTACAATAGAACAGGGAGGACAGAAATTTACAAAAAATAATAAGGGTAATAACACCTGAAGTATAATTTTATATAATCTGCACTAAAGTGTTATGTAACTTTATATATTATATAATTGTATATATGTGTTTGTATGGATACAAAAAATTCATTTCTCCACCCATTGTAGTCAATGGCAAAACTGTTGATTTTGATGGTGGAAAATTTTAAGTCACTTTCTCACCATAACCATACTTTATTCCTATTGTAACATCATAAAAAAATAACTAATTAGAGAAAATTGACAAGACAGCTGATTATCAGTTATGTTGATTTTAACTGTTAGCAGTTGGTTATGATGTAGCAAACAATAAAGCATGTTTATGGTAATAAAAGAAAGAAGACAACTGCATTAATGATTTCTCTGTGTTCCGTAATTATTTTGTTCCAGTAAATTGTAAATCAAAGTTGCTAATTTTCAAATCAAAACATGATTTTTTTTACCGGCCACTTCTGTTTGATTTGGTTCTAAAAATCTGCTGTATCCTTTCAGTTCTTACCACAGCGCCACCAATATATTTATTCTTGAATCAGAACTTAGGCACCTATTCAGCAAAGCACTCAAACCCGTGCTTAAATCCCAATGAAATCTCTTTGCCTGAAGCTAAATAGAATAAAGATCACTCCTCTTCCACTAGGTCTCTCTTCATTCTGCATTTTGATGCAGAAAATGGTGAAGATTCACTCTCCGTAAACTAAGGGCTCTTAATTTAAGCAAAATGCTGGTTGATTTCAATAAGAATTTTATTCAGTTAAAGACAGTCAAATCTGAACCAAAGTAAGTACGTTTTGACTGATGGCAGAAACTATTCTCCCTTCTAAATCATGTGAAACGTTCATCAGGAGAACCATGTGAATGTTTAAAGAATAGAGAAGTACAGACAGAATATCGCATTTGATGACTTATTATTTTACTAGGAGGCAGAAAAGGAAACATTCTAATTAGTCACCTTTTTCACTTGAGTTGTTGATAAAATTTTCAAAAACAAGAAGATTGTCATTCTATGGATTTTTCATAGAATGCAAAAGTTTAGTTTTAAATGCAGTATTAAACTTACCCATAATTGTTTCAGTAAAACCCTGAGAACTGGATCTACTAATAAGCTGTGTCCTGGTTGGGAACCAAACTGAGCCACATCATACCAGAATGCCAGAAATAGGACAATAAATATTTTTGGCACAGTTTCAAAGCTCCGTAATGCCAGACGTAGACAGGTAAAAGGAATTGCAAGAACTACAAAGATTATATAAGAAATAAAATCACAGTTCGTAATTCGTATGATCATGGTAAATAGCAGACTCGTAAAGCAATTCGTGTAATAAGAGCCACATGTAAAAGTATCAGCATACTTCAGTAAAAGATAAATGTTAGAATTTCACTTAAGAGCAAATGATTATCTTGCAAGCCAAAAGGACAGTAACTTCAATTGTGTTGTGTTCATTTTGAGATGTGTAGCTTCTGTTTGTTTTTTCACACATACTGTCATCACATGAGAGCTGTAATAAGAAGAAAAAATTTGCTTTGGAGCTGGTTTTGCCAGGATCATAACCATTTGTGTTTAACATTTTGGATAACTTATAACTTGATTGTGCAGTTTCTTCACATGCACCTTTCCTTGTATAGAGGGTTTACAGGACTGAGCCCTTAACACGTGTACAGCTAGTATGTGCCTGAGGCAGATTCCGAACTGAGGGCTGCTGGAGGCAACACTATTCCCCTCGTTAAAATAATACTCTTATTAAATATGGGTAAAGAGTAGAGAATAGGAGGAATTACCCTTTTAAATGTTTATAAATGGAACCCTGTTCTTTCTAGCTACAAAATACAGATTTCAAATGTTAGAAATGAAGCTTCAGTTCAAACCTACATTGGTTGCTTATAGAAGCTCAGATGAAGTTATGATATCTAAAACTTAAAATCTCAGCATACGAATCTGCAACCCAGGCTAAGATTGGTAAGATGTTAGGATGGATATTACAGGCAATTAATTTGAGTCCCATGGTATAGCATCTTCTTGGAACCACCCCGTCTGCCTGGTTTATGAAAAACTGTTAGTGAGTCAACAGGATGGGGTGGTGAATGACAAAATCAGAGAGAATGTTTTAATGAATAAAAGATGCGTGGGAAACGTAACGCATGTACATATACCTGTGCATTTTTAGTTTCATATATACATTTGCATTCATTCTGACCTCTTTCTTAGAGAATGTGTAAAATGGCAAACTATAGAATCTCACTAACTCTCACATCACTAAAAAAAATATATTCAGTTTGCACACACAAGTCACTGTCCTTCCCCCTTTCTCAACAAAGTCAAAGAATGATATTATGAGGTCTCCTAAAAGTGAGACTTCAATAATTATTTAAAAATATCGTACAGAATATTACCTAGTACGGTATACTACAGAATGATATAAATTAATGCTATATTGCATTGTAAATAAAACACCAATGAAAACCTTTTATTTTGCTTGTTTACCTAATCAAACAGTTGACTACATTCAAAAATTCTCTATGCCCAAGTTTTTTGTGAAGCGAAGTCTCTCAGATTTTGTGTGCCCAACTTCAGACCCCTTCAAGGATAATAGAAAGTGCTTGGCACCCAACTTTTGAGGTCCCTTTAAAGTGTCTTAAATTGGAGTTTCCGCAACTACTTGTCAAATTTTATAAATCTTGGCCTCTTCCGGACATTAGCAAATCAGCAAGGTTCTACTGTGTCTTGATTGGGACAAATTGCTTTCTTCTATTATTGGTTATTAATATTTATTTTGCATGATAAATACAGAAATACTAATAAAAATAAAGCACAGCATTATTGGTAGGAAAAGCACAGGCACCGCACTTATTTCTAACAATCTATAAATGCATTCCTACAAACTTGTTTATAGAATAAGTCTGGCTGTAAATTGACCAGGAACAGAGAACCTCATATGAAAACAGCAAAACATAGAACAAAAACAATATACATAGCGAATAGCTGACTTAAAGTAACCACAAACTCCTAGACATGCATCCCCAAATTCACAATCTTTAAAATGTAAGGAAAAGACTACATCATATAACTGTCTTAACCTGGCAAATTGGCATTTAACTTAAGTTTATCTTTCAGTTGAACTAAATTCATGTGTCTCTCGGGAAGACAATGCTAATAACAAACATAACCATATAAACTTTGTATATGAAATTCAATTTTAGCTTTAGTAGCGCCTATCAAATTGAAAACTGTAGTATAGGGCCAATAACCTTTAATCAAATTCTATCATATGGAGAGATCAGGCATCTGGTTTTGATTCAGTTTGTCCAAGTGTTTCTTAACAGACCTCAAGATCTAAAATAAGATACATTTTCTGGTGATGTTTTACTTATTTTTGCAAAGTACTTGATTGATGCCACCACATTTTTTTATTAGAAAAGCCTGCATTAATTGGGGGAGGGGGGGCTTTGCATGTGTTTGACAGCTCACATCTAGGAGAGTAAAATTTGTCTCCCCATTTCTTTTCAGTGATGGCAAGAATTCTTTGCTTTGAGCCAGATCCTTCCCACACATGTGAATGGGAAAACGACCATGATTTCTCTGAGAGCAGGTGTATGCCCTTTACTGCTGTGCAAAATAACCTTCCTGAGCTGGTTAATGATGTCACTGTCCTCTTTTCTTTCAAAGCCAGAGCCTTCCTAAGGACTCACTTCTTCCATACTATACCTCTATAATGTTCCGTGTGCTGTGCTCTATCTTGTTGACTAAGATCTTCTCTCAGTCTTTCTTTCTCTACCCTTCATTAATGTGTAGTTTCTACTTCCCCACTTATTAAGTTTTGTCTTAAATTAATCCCTGATCCTGCATGCAGATCTGCTAGTGTGTATGACTCTGCCAGCATAGATATCCCATTGACTTAAATAGGAACCTGCACAGGTGCTGGGGTCCATTGTGAAAAAAATGTAGAACCCAGGATTTGGTTTTCAAACTTGTTGAAGTAGGGACAATGGGTAATAACAGAAGTGACAGCACCACTGTGGCAACCCACCCCAGGTTGGGAGGGGAAGCCACAACAGACAGTCTGGACCGGGTCCAGCTACGGAACAAATGTTCACACAGCCGGGCCACCGGGGAGGGCGGGGAGATGCACGAACATGGAGCCACCTGTGCCCCCCCTGCACTGTGCCTATCACCCTGCCTCCGGCCGTGACAGCCATGGCAGCACCATGGCATCTGGCCATGGTGATCCTGATCCGGGATGGATCATGGCGGGCCATAACAAATATTACAGCTCACTGTGGCCCACTTTGACCTGATCAGGTGAATGGGAGCCTGGGCTGTAATCCTGGAGATTTCCAGGTTTGCAGCCCCCACCGTTAACACACCTGGAAGCAATCCTGGGTGAACATCTGGCAGGGCATTAACAACCATGCCACCTCGCAGGCCACCATTACATTAGTTAACACCCAATGTGTATTTATTTGAATGGGAGCCAACTAGTACATGGACCCCCAACACAAACATTGTTCCTGATTTCTAAGTAATTTAAATCTGTTATTTAAGACTATTTGTCCTTCATGGCTGCAGCTGTATATTTGTGAACTGACGTATTTCCTCTTCATATGTCACTATATGGCCTCGTTTTTTTTTACAGATTCAGTGTGTAACATTGGTATTGTTGTAGGTTGCTTCACTGACTATTCAGTTATCTGCATCATTCATTTTTCCACTAAGGGATGGAGCAACATTTTTTATTTAGTTTTATCAGGCCCATACTATACTTACAGACGTGCCTGACTGAGGACACCTTTGGACCTAATTTTCAAAGGTGCTGACAACCTGCAACTCCTCTGGTGTTTATTTGGGGTTATAGGAACTGAGCACCTCCAAAAATCAGGACCTTTAATTCCTACTGAACAACTCTAAGGACCAAAGCACCCTCACTCACTAAGTTCTGCAGTGAAAAAGCATTTAAATTATTGTTTTAACATATGTAATCAGTAAAACTACACATGGAGCTAAATTCTGCCTTCAGATACATGCGTACAGCTCTCTTTGACTTCAGAGGGTGTGGTGAGTGTGTGCCAAGGGCCTAATTTTCTGTTGGATCTTAAACAGAGTTGTCTAATCACATTTGTGCTAAAGGACAAAGCCTCAGTCCAATGCTGAATCCACGTAAATGGACTTGATGATGTGGGGAGGAATCACCGCAGTGCGTCAGGGAGTAGGATTCTCATATCTACACTAAGGCCACAGAGCTGTAGAAGATCTTTTTCTCAGCAGCTATTGCTGCTTCCGAACTCCAGGAGGATACACAAGACACATGTCCTTTCACCCAGGGAAATGGCAGATGAATCCATGTCACCACATATCCATCACGCAGCCCTCAGTCCGTCTCCAAACCCGACTATGCCTGAGCTTATGCCACCACCAAAGAAGTGGGCACCACAGCCAAGGGTGTAGAAATAATAGGGACAAGAGATGCAGCTGTACCTGGTCCCATGCTCCCTTATGCAGCTGCGTCCTCTGCTAAAGGGGGAGGGTACTTCTGCCCCAGGGCCCATTCCAACCTAGCTGTGCCCTTTGCCGTAGCATGCTGATCCCACCACCGAAGGGGACTAGGTTCATTGCACCCAAAGCCCTTCTCCCTCGCAGGAAGTGACTTGATTTGTCTCTTCATAAATGAAACATTTACATGATAGAAACTCTTTCCCTATACATAGATGGAGCCACATGGGCCTCTTTTTGAAGATAATATCCATCATGAGGAGTCCATAATAGGCTGGCGTGAATGTTAAAAATCTTTACCTTTGAAATAAGGATACAATGATCCACCCAGCTGCAGACAATTAAGACCAGCAGCCTTGTATAAAAGGGTGGGGAGCTTTTAATGGGTGTTTATAGATTGGAAACATCGTCTCCTCCTTCAAATGAAAGAAGCAGAAGACAAAATAGTAAGCGATAAAAGACAGCCCTAGATTTGGAGAGCCCTCACAAGCAGATCTGTTATCAAAGAGGTTACCACACTTTCAGGAAGAAATGAGCTCTTCAAGCCAGAGAAGGAGGGAAGTTACTTTCTTCTTTTTCAGAGGGGGAAAAAGGTTATTTAAAAGAATTTTACATTAGAATTTCTTAGCTGCTTTAGAGGTTAACACACATGCCAGCAAAAAGGTCAACAGTGAGGTATGCGAGGCAAAAACAAATATTTCTCCATAAAATCTCTACAGTATAAAGAGAAATATTTAGTAGGCTTAAGGTGGGAATTTAGGGAATAGTATTTTTTATTTTTTTTACAGGAAATACTGCTTAGGCATTTTATATAGGGTGTTCTGCATTTGTGAAGGTATAATTTGCCCTAAAATATGTGGGCAACCAGCCTAAATTCTCTAATTGAGTAGTTTTCTCATAACCCGAGGCCATTAGGTGAATGTAAACTGTTACAGGCTTAGTAAGAAAATAGTCCCATTAGGGTTTTTGTATTTGTATATGGTTGTGGGTTAGTGTTGCTGTTTCCAAAATGAAAAGGTCTTTTTTTCTTAGTGTGCAAATACCTACTTTGAAATGCCCAAACCCAAATTAAGCCAACAAATTATTTTTTCTTTTTTAATTCTAAGGAGGGGCAGGGGGTGGGGCAGATCTTTTACAAGATAAAGACTTAACTATGAGTACAAGTGTGAATTATCTAAGAAAAATCACAGACCTATTGGCAATCTTTAGTAAATACTAAGAAAAAAAATCTCTCTATAACATTTTTTCTTTCATTGAAGGCTCCCATGAGGATACACAGTTCACAAACTCACCTTCATCCTGTACACCAGCTATTAGCAAAGATCTCTGGTGTAAGACTTGCTTTCTTAACCAATATATGAAAAGTAGGACCCTTCTAGAAAATTAGGATACAGCCCAGCCTGCATGCATTTCATTTGCTGTTACTCAGACATTACATGTTCATATTTCTATACAGATGGAGATTGCTTTATGTGCCGCTTCTTTATGTAACTTTGGACAGCCGCCCTTACCTTACCCCATTTGTGGTAAGGCTGCCACGCGATGCATCCTTGGCCTTTTTCTGAGGACTTAATTTTTATGTTTTTCTGCATCATGGATCTCCTAAAACAGTCTTTTCCTTTTCTTGTTCTAAAGTTCCCTTTAGCCATTTTGTTTTTGCTAACCTTTCTATATCTGTAATATGCTTAAAGAATAAGAGGGAGAAACAAAAGGTTCAGCCACACAAGCTGCAGAGAGCCCAATCCCCGCATGACCCCGGGGCAGGCAAGTGCAGCTGCCACACTGCAGGGCCAGTGCACAGAGCTGGGCAGACGGTTGCCCTCCCTCCCCCTACAGGGCAGCCAGGCAGACTGCTGTCAGATGTCCCACTTCGGCTGGGGCAGACTAAGGCACCAATCACATGAACAGGCGCCTGATTCTGCCTCTCTTCTCTCCCCCAGCCCGACCCAAATCCTGCCACCAGCTGTGATGTGGCCATGAGCGATGAGCAAAAGCACCTACTTCTCAAAGCCCCGCAAGCTCGCCACATGATAGGGCAGAAGGGGTACATGGGCTATCATGCCTTGGGCAGCCTTACCCCATTTTGGGCAAGTCTGTTTCGCGATGCATTCTCAGCCTTTCTCTGAGGACTCCTTGAGTAGCAGCCAGCTGCTTACCCTGCCATTTGGCAGGGGAGAAATCTGATGGCCACCAGCCACACGATGCACTGCATCGCATGGTCCAGCTGCCCAGAGCGGGTTAAGGCTGCCCAAGGCATGGTAGCCTGCCCAAGGCATCTGGTGTAGGTGCACCCAAAGAGGGATTAGATAATTGTAGTTAGAAGCAACATGAACAAATGTCTTAGATCAGTGATCCCCAATCTTTTGCGAATAAAAGATCACTGCCAACCCTTAACATTTCTCACAGGCCACCATCCACTGGCCAACTTCCTACTGGCACTGCAGACATCTCTGGCATGGGGCTGACAGGATGACTCGTATGTTGGGCTTAGTAAAGCTTTGGAGATGGCTGCAATGCTGATGCCAGCGAGAACCTGTAGGAGCAGACAGTTTTCTGTAGGAGCAGACAGTTCCATGGACCATCTGTGGGACACTTACCCTGGTTTGACCTAGTTTCTTAACCACTGTGTTTTTATCCTCCAGAAATAACTCCAGATCATTGGATTTTAAAATAGTTCTCCTTTGATTTAGCTATACACTTTCCAACTTTTCTTCTTTCCAGTGCAAGGCTATCTTTGATGAAGGCCCGATGAATTCTGCATAAAAAAATCTAAATTACACATCCACAAAACCCAAGTTCTTCAAGCAGAAAATCCAGATTCTGTGAGGTGAAAAAAATTACACAAATTATCCAAATCCTACAAATAATGCAAATAAGTTCCCCAGTGTGCAATTGCATCAATTTTGGACAACTCACCTCTTTAGAAAAATACAAGTTACCACACAGACTTCTGAGTACAGGGGTAATCGTCTCTCCAGTGGGGAATCATGAGCTGCTGCTCTTTGGCAATTGTGGTGGGAGGCCCCAATGCCCGGAATATATGGTGGTGGCTGATGCCGCTTCCCTCCCCATTGGTTAGGTTATATTGCCAGCACCTCATTGACTACTTCACTGTGCTTCCCTCTTGGGCTGTAATTTTGTGATACTAGAAGCAATGATTGTGATCACAGCAGCACAGAATTCACAGGGCCGTAGCTATGGCAGTTTTGTAATTGGCAATACCATATTTCATCTCCTTAATTCTGGCCTTCATGTAAGATTTCCTCTGTACTAAAACTCTTGTCCCTATTCTAAGGGGTCTGATGGTCTTCATAGTCTTGTTTGTCGTACAGGAGCCAGACCCTTATTAGAATGCACAAATCACCCTTTCATGGTGTTGACTCGGATGGGCTGGGAGTGCTGCAAAGGCAAAGAGGGCAATCATGAGATAGGATGCCTGGTGTCTAGATATCTACCATCCACTGACTTTTTCCTATAGAAAACTTCATATCTGTAGGATATTAAAAGAACTAGACCGTCTCTTCCCTAGAGATACTTTCCCTGAAGATTATGGATAAAAACTATGAACTGACAGGGAAGAAGGTTCTAAAGCAGAGATATGCACTAAAATAGCCTTGCAAAATAACATGAATGGAAAATGAAGTTGTTTTAATTTGAACTGAGGAGGCCACAGAAGCTCAAATTCCGATCCCCAAAGGTGCGGATCATCAGGAGTTCTCTATTAAAGTCAAAGGGAGTTGCAAGATCTCCACATCTTTTTGGGTTAGGCCCCGAAAGCATGGTTTACCTTGCAGAACAGCAATTGAAGAGGTCCTAGATCTAAAGTTGGATATGGTTACCATATAGTGCTTGGTAGATTTGCCAATAAAGTACAGAAGAAGAGAAGTAGCAAAAGGGGAAATTGTAGAAGTAGGAAGAATGCTTTACAAGAAAGTTGGGTTGAAGTGCTTGGAGACAAGGACTGAAAAAGCAGGGGTGTGGGAATTTCAGATGATAAAAATCAGAGTTCAAGTTACCAGATTGCCCTAACAAGGGCACCAGACTCAATACGCCAAGAAGCCACAAGTCCCTTCTCCCCCACCCCAGCCCCAAAAGCGTATTGGCAAAAAGCTCTTTGAAGTGGTGTGCATACTAACTAAATTGAAGTCTTCTACCCCACAGCCAAGCAATGAACATTATGGGATATTAATTTCTCTAAGTTCTTCCCCCTATCATGGCACACCCCATAAAAGAGCAGGATGGAGGGGGGCTGCATTTATGGGCAGTGGATGGTTTTGACAATGTATCATTTTAAGACTCCCACATGCAGAGCACTCAGATGCCTGGTGCATTTTCAAAACATCCATTTATTTTTGAAGAAATAGTGCCTGCAGCTGAAACCTCTTCTTGCTGCTCCTTTCAAGTCCTTCAGCATCACTACTTCACCCCTTCCATTTATCTTTGCTCAGCAGCCTTTGAGAGAGTTAATCTGGTGAAAAGGTGTTTATGTTGGCACTGGAGGACAGCACACAAAGGCAAGGAGAAAGGAAAATCTCTTATTTTGTTCTTTACGTGAATACCTTTCACCCATTAATATTTTTGCTGTCTATTTCCAAATAGTGGTCTAAATACCATTATAATAATCAAAGACTCATTTTCAGTCTGCACAGTCACTGATACTGTGCAAATTCAAGATCTTCCTGAAGTTTCAGTGAACATAGTTTCAATCTTTTATTAGAGACTTTCAGCACTATCATCTTTACTGGTAATCATGGCTCCAGCAAGATCCACATTTAATGTCAATATTGATGCGACAGCACAATTGCACAGCTTTTTACTCTCAGCAGAGCTCTGCAGATGTTATAATTGGTCTAAGAGCTAATTTCTCAGGTGTTTTTCCAACCAGTGCTAGATTCAGGGAAACTAGGACCTCTGCAAAATAATGGTGTGAGCCCCTCCCTACTAGAGCTCCTAACAGCTCTACTGAAAGGAAGAGATGATCCAAGCTATAGAATAGGGGAAGGAAAGAGGGAGGACAGAGTATGGTAAGGGAACCAGCAGTGGATCTTAAAAACATGTAAAAAATAAATATGTTTTGTAAAGCACCAGGTACATTGCTGGTGCTATATAAATGCTTATAATAATAATAATAATAATAATAATAATAAATATGTTTTCAGGTGCTTTTTAAAAGGTAAGGAGGGAGGAACTGTAATGAACTGTGGCAGAGTCCTGCCACAAGATGGCGTCTTAGAGCAGGACTAAGACAGCTAAAATGAGAAAAAGAACACTGGCCCTTTAACTCAGCATGAGACACCTAGGCCGTTTTTACACCGACACCCCTCCCGCCCCACTCGGTGTTTGGGCAGATGTGCAGCAGGAGGGGGGGGGGCAGTCCATTAGCCGTGGATGGGTGTGCACCGGTGTAAGCACCACAGGCGACGGGTGTTTGTGTGTGAGCCCTCCAACAGAACGGAGGATGCTCCGTGGGTGGAGGTGTGTGTGTGTCCGTGTAAATGGGCACACACCCACCTACACCCGCTATGCCAAAACACCCACCCACTCACCCCCATCTGTGTAAAAACAGCCCTAGTCAAATCCTATATAAAGGAGGCCTGAAGAGCAAGCAAGGGCAGTTGGCAGATAGCCAGAGCTCTTCATGCTGCAGGCGACCAGGGCTAGAAAACCCAACCCAGGCCCAGAAGGGGAGCCCTGCGGAAACTACTGGAGACCCAGGCTGCTCAAGGAGAGTTGGACTTGACTTAAGGAGAGACAGAACCACAGCAATCAGGTGGGTCTCTCCATATTGGACACCACGACTCTCCTGGGGCTTGGCCTTCCTGCCACCCCAAGCTCCACCGACCAGCGGGCCAAAAGGTGCGCGCCTAATGGCGCGCGCCTTACAGGTACTTCTCTCCATTTCTTTTCTCTGTATTTCCCCCTCCTATCTTACTCACTAACATGTCTGCCCTATTTTCTCACCTTTTCTTTCCCTCCTCCCCTTCTCCTCTTCCTGTCCATCCTTTTCTCCCTCTACTTTTCTCCTCCCAGCTTCTTCCTCCCCCCAACCGATCACCACTCTCTAACCTCCCCCATACATCCTTTTCTCCCTTGGCTACCTTCTCTCCTTGCTCCCCTTCCACTCCTCCTGTCTCTAGCCTTCCTCGATGCTCCCCTTCTCCCAATCTTATCCCTATTCCTCCTGTCTCTAGCCTACCACGACGCTCCCCTTCTCCCAATCTTATCCCTATTCCTTGCCTCCCCCCTCATCAACTACCATTTTTCTGCTCCCTCTGGAACTGTCGCTCATCTATCAGTAAAGCTCCCTATATCCATGATCTTTTCCTCTCTCGCTCCCTCCAGCTCCTTGCCCTTACTGAAACTTGGATCACTCCCTCGGACTCTGTCACGCCTGCTACCCTCTCCTGTGGGGGTCTCTCCTTCTCTCACCAACCCCGCCCTGAAGGACGGGGTGGTGGGGTGGGCCTCCTTCTTGCTAAATCCTGTCAGTTCCAACCAATTTCTCCTCCCCCCTCTCTCTCCTTCCATACCTTTGAGGCTCACTCCGTGCGCCTCTACTCCCCCCTCCATCTACGTGTTGCTGTCATCTACCGTCCCCCTGGTCCTCTCTCTTCCTTTCTTTCTGACTTTGAGTCCTGGCTCACTTTCTTCCTCTCTGTTGATATCCCCACTCTCATCCTTGGTGACTTCAACATTCATGTTGATGACCCATCTCAGCCCTCAGTCTCTCGCTTCCTCTCCCTAGCCTCCTCCTTCAACCTCCACCTTTGGACCAACTCCCCCACCCATACTAATGGCCATTCTCTTGATCTTGTCCTCTCTAGAAACTGCTCTGTCGCTGATCTCTCCTTCGATCCTCATCCTATATCAGACCACTTCCTTGCCTCTTTCAACATTTCCCACTGTCCCCCCTCCTCTTCCCCTTCTCTACGCCCCTTCCGTGACCTTCAAGCTATTGATCCCCTGGACTTTGCCTCCTCTCTCTCTCCCCTTCTTCCTACAGTCTTCTCTTCCTCCTCCCCTGACTCCGCTGTCTCTGCTCTCAACGCCTCTCTCTCCTCCACACTTGACTCCCATGCCCCTCTCTCTTCCCGCCCTGCCTTCTCCCACAACCCCCGTCCTTGGCTCACCCCTAGTATCCGCCACCTCCGTTCTTGCACTCGTGCTGCTGAACGACTCTGGCGCAAATCCCATTCTCACGCTGACTTCCTTCACTTCAAATTCTGTCTCTCCACCCTTACTTCTGCTATCTCCCTTGCTAGACAACACTACTATGCCTCCCGCATTGAGTCCTGTTCTCGGGACCCTCGCCGCCTGTTCTCTACCTTTGACTCCCTCCTCAAGCCTCCCTGTCCTCCCCCTCCTTCTTCCCTTTCTGCTCAGGATCTTGCCTCCTTCTTCACCTCCAAGATAGACAAGATCCGCCTCGACATCGCTTCCCACTCCTCTCTTCCCACTCCCACCCCTCTCCCTCCTCCCCCTCCTTCTCTCATGTCCTCCTTCTCCCCTGCCTCCCTTAAGGAAATCTCCTCTCTGCTCTCCTCCTCCAACCCTTCCACTTGCCCCCTTGATCCCATTCCTTCCCGCCTCCTCACCTCCATTACTCCCACTGTCGCCCCTTCCTTCCTGCACATCATCAACCTCTCCCTCTCTACTGGCTCTTTCCCTTCTGCCTTCAAACATGCCACAGTCTCTCCTATTCTCAAAAAGTCCACTCTTGACCCCTCTGACCCTTCTAGCTATCGTCCTGTCTCACTCCTTCCTTTTGCTTCCAAGCTGCTTGAACGTGTTGTCTACTCCCGCTGCCTTGACTTCCTATCCTCCAACTCCTCCCTTGACCCCCTCCAATCTGGCTTCCGCCCCCTTCATTCTACTGAAACTGCTCTCGCTAAGATCACCAACGATCTTCTGGTGGCTAAATCTAAACGTCTCTATTCCATTCTTGTCCTCCTTGATCTCTCTGCTGCCTTCGATACTGTTGACCACTCACTCTTGCTGGATTCCCTTCACTCCCTTGGCTTTTGTGGCTCTGTCCATAACTGGTTCTCCTCCTACCTCTCTGACCGCTCCTTTAATGTGTCTCTCTCCAACTCCGCCTCCTCCTCCTTCCCCCTCTCAGTTGGTGTTCCTCAAGGCTCTGTTCTTGGCCCTCTCCTCTTCTCGATCTATACCTCATCCTTAGGCAAACTCATTGCCTCCCATGGCTTCCAATACCACCTCTATGCTGATGACACTCAACTCTATCTCTCTACTCCCTCTCTCTCTCCCTCTGTTCAAGCTCGTCTCATCAACTGTCTCTCTGACATCTCTACCTGGATGTCTCAACGTCAACTCAAACTCAACATGGCTAAAACTGAACTCCTTATCTTCCCCCCTCATCCTTCCTCTCCTTCCTCACTGTCAATAACTATTGATGGAGTCACCATCCTGCCTGTCCCCCAAGCCCGTAGCCTAGGCTTCATCTTTGACTCAGCCCTTTCTTTTAAACCCTACATTGACTCTGTTGCTAAATCCTGTCGCTTCTCCCTCCATAACATTGCTAAGATTCGCCCTTTTCTCTCTGTCTCGTCTGCCAAAACTCTTGTTCATGCTCTGGTCATCTCTCGCCTCGATTACTGTAACCTCCTTCTCACTGGCCTTCCCCGGTCTCACCTTTCTCCCCTCATCTCTGTCCAAAACTCTGCTGCCAGGGTCATCTACCTCGCCAGTCGCTTCGACCATGTGCAGCCCCTCCTCTCTTCGCTTCACTGGCTTCCCCTTCCTGAACGAATCCTGCACAAGCTCCTAGTCTTCACCTATAAAGCTCTTCACAACCTTGCTCCCCCCTACCTCTCTGCACTTATCGCCCTCCATACTCCAGCCCGTGCACTTCGCTCCTCCTCTGTCCCTTCTCTCACCCTTCCACGCCTTCCCTGCTCCCCTAAGCGCCTTCGTCCCTTCTCACTTGCTGCCCCCCATGCCTGGAACTCCCTCCCTGTCCACATCCGCCTTGCCCCCTCCCTTCATACCTTCAAATCTCTCCTTAAAACTCACCTCTTTCGCTCTGCTCTGTCTGACTCTTTATCCTGCTGAGCCACTATTCCTATACCTACGATCGGTTTACCCTTATCCTTGCAACATGGACCTGCCTGCTGTCATTCTCATCGTAACCAAGCCAAGTACGTGCACTTGAGACCTCGCATCTTCATGAATGTTAGACCCCTTGTCTCTCCCTCTGTTCCCCTTCCTAAGTCTCTCCCCCAGCTCCTGTCTCTCAGATTGTAAGCCCTAGGGGCAGGGACCGTGTCTATTTTATTACTTTGTAAAGTGCCAGGTACACTGCTGGCGCTATATAAATGTTTGTTAATAATAATAATAATAATATTGGATTGCATTGGACTTCATGTTGATGATTATCTCTTTTGTTCAGAGGGACCCACCCTTGTTGGGAGAAGCCCTCAACTGGTGGGTCTAGGCCTGGCTGTAGGGGAGAGTGAGGAGGTTGGGTACAAATTAGGGGTACTAGGCCCCCGTAAGGTTTGGAGTCGGAGACACCCCAACTATTCCTGGGCAGGGTTCAAGCTGGTTCTTCATTATACAGATAACGGGGCCTTGCTTGCCACACAAACATCTGGAGGGAGCAAGTTCCATACCAAAGGGCCCGCCACAGCAAAAGCCTGATTGCCCACCGACTTAAGACATGATGCCAGAACCCTCAAACAGCAGGTGGTTCCTGAACGCAGATATCCTTTAGTGTGAGGCTCCTGAAGAAGGTCCCAAATATAGCCAGGGCTTAAACCGTTCAGGGCCCTGAAAACCAGCAGTGCAATCTTAAACTCAATCCATCGTTCTACAGGCAGCCAATGCAGAGAATGCAGGGTGGGCATAATATCATGGCTGCCTAAACCAGTAAGAGCCAGGCTGCCGCATACTGAAAAAGCTGCAAGCGACAGATAAGCACTGCCAGAAGCCCATAGAAGAGAGAATTACATAAATCAGGCCTCTTAGTCACCAGGGCATGGGTCACTGCGACAAGGTCAGCCTGGGAAAAATAAGGGCATAACTTACGCAAATTGCATAGTTGAAAAAAGTATTTCCACACCACATCCAATACCCAGGTTTTCATGGACAGAGCATGGTCAAAAATGACACCCAAGTTCTTTACCTGCCCCACTACCTTTACCTGGACTTCATCCACATTCAGGGGCCCAAGGGAGGCAACGGCATCCTCATATCAGCTGCCCCTTCCCACCAACATCACCTCAGGCTTCTCCAGATTGAGCACAAGGTAGCTCCGATGCATCCAAGTAGTTACATCATTCAGGCATTCCTCCAAGGCAGAGGCCAAAGTTGTCAGGGCTCATGGGGCAAGAGATATAAAGTTGTGTATCATCAGCATACTGATGATACTCAACCCCGTGCTTGATCACGCCATGCTGTAAGGGTTGCATGTATATGTTGAACAACATGGGCGAAATAGAATAGAATTTTGAGGAACACCACAATTCAGCCCCCTCAGGGATAATGCATATCCATCCATCACCCCAACTGTATAATAGAAGCTTAAGAGTTGGAAAGGACCTCGGATGTCATCTAGTCCAACCCCCTTCTCAATGCAGGAAATCCACAGCTAAGCATCTCTGACAGATGGCCATCCAGCCTCTGTTTAAAAACCTCCACCAAAGGAGAGCCTGCCACCACCCTAGGCAGTCTGTTCCACTGTCAAACAGCTTTTACCATTAGGAAGTTCTTCCTAATGTTTAGCCAAAATCTGCTTTTTTGAAATTTGAGACCATTGGTTCTAGTCATGCCCTCAGGAGCAATAGAGAATATGTCTGCTTCATCTTCCATGTGACAACCCTTCAGATATTTGAAGACGGCTATCATGTCTCCCACTAATCTTCTGTTCTCCAGCCTTATCATACCCAGCTCCTTCAACATTTCCTCATAGCACTTGGTTTCCAGACCCCTGACCATCTTTGTTGCTCTCCTCTGAACCCGTTCCAGTTTCTCAATATCTTTCTTAAAATGTGGTGCCCAGAACTGGACACAGTACTCTAGATGAGGCCTGACCAGTGCAGAGTAGAGTGGACCTATTACTTCTGGTGACCTGGTATAAAGTTGTAAACTGGTATAAAGTTGTATAAGGTTGTAAATTGGCTCCTCCCTTCCAGGTATGACCGAAACCGCTGACCAGCAGCTCCCATCACACCAGCAATGTCCCTCAGCTGCCAATGCAGCAACCCATGGTCAGTTGTATTAAACACTGCCATAAGGTCCAGTGTGACCAAAATGGGCAGCTGTCCTCAATCTAAGATCATCATCAGATCATTAAACACCCTGATAAGTGCGATCTCTACCCCATGGGAAGGCCTGAACCTGGACTGGAATTTTCCAAAATATTGTTGGAGTCCAGGTGTCTCTGTAGCCGTACAGCCACAACCTTCTCAATCACCTTCCTTAAGAAAGACAGATTGGAGACTGGGTGATAATTGGCAAGCACTCCAACATCAAGAGATGGTTTCTTGAGGAGGGGACGGACCTCCGTGCAGTTGAGGGTGGCCGGCACCCTACCCTCCCTAAAAGAGGCATTAACAAGGCAAGTACCACTGCCTCAGCGCACACCTTCAACAGCCAGGATGGGCACAGGTCAGAGGCACACATGGTGGGTCTCAACAATCCCATCAGCACACAGACTTCCTCGTCATCAACCATGTCAAAGTCAGTCAGGGGAATAGAGTCCCTCAGTGACTCTCCACATTGAAAGGCCCAACGAGTCCCACCTGGAGTCCTTCTATCTTCTCTGCAAAGAACGTAGAAAATTTCTCACAGTACTCAATTGAAACAATTGTAGACAGATTTAGACAGTCTGGATTCACCAGGCCACGCACTACCCGAAACAGTTGCACTGATCTTTCCCCTGCAGTATCTATGCCCAAGTACAAGCGCTTGGCTTCAGTGATAGACCTTCTGTACGCCCACAAATTCTTTGCACCGCTGAAGATTGGCCTCCAGACAGCTTCTCAAGCATCTCCTCTCCAATCTATGTCCCAACCTCTTTAAGTCCACCAGATCGCCATTATACCACAGCAGTCTACAGACCATCAAGACAACTAGGGTCTGGTGAAGAGTCAGGGAATTGAGGACCGGCTCAAACAGCTGAAAATAGCCATGGATGAGCCTGTCAATCCCCTGGTTGGAAGGGGCAGATGTCTCAACTCCAGCACTAATAATGAGGTGGTTGAAGTCCACCAGATTCAGCAGTCTCTGTGACCACAGAACAAACAATCAGCTACGGTGCTGTTGGTCAGGTAGAGCAGCGCCTGCACTGAAACACACGAGGTAGTAGTTGGACCACGCAACAAGGGTGACTCAAACATCTGAAACTGGAAAATCCAGTCTGAAAAGGAGGCCAAGAGTCTGGCCAGCACTATGGGTGCTGTCCTGGATGCTCTGGGTAAAACTCAGAGATGCCATTGCATCCAGGAACTCAGATTATATGGTCTCTTTGTATTCCTTGGCTCTGTGTAACTCCTGGTACCTGTGATCAACCCCCTGGTCTTCTTGGATTCTGGTAAATAACCTCTTTAACTTTCTACTCTAATCTATCTCTTGTGCTTACTCACCTCAGTGAAGGTAATAGGTATCAGCCAAAGGAACAAGCCCTGCCTCCTTCTCCAGTAATCTCCACCCCTCTGTAAATAAACTCCAGCCCCTCACACAAACTTCCCAATAATCAAAGTGCATAAAAAGGAACAGAAGTACAACTTTACAGAAGTACATTCCATTTAGTTTCCTGTCATTCCATTATCTCCCCATCATCCTCTTGAGTGCTTTTCCTGGGAGGCAACCAGAAAAGAGATGCTGGAGCCTTGAATACTGACTTTTTTCTCTCTCTCTCTCTTGAAAGATGAACTTTGACCCCCTGAAAAAGGAACAGTAAGATTCAGCACCCAAAAGGGGAGCTGCCGTCTTAAAAAGGGACCGTTGGGGGGGATGCTCCAGCACTTCTCACACAAATATTTTCATTTCACATTTATTCTTGTTCCCCATGTACTGGGGGCCCTGTGCAGTCTGCACATATCTGGATCCAGCCCTGCTTCCACCTTGTGTTTGTTAAAAAGCAACCCAAAGTCAATTAAAAGCTTCCATACACTCTAGTACTATGCAAATCCTGAATACTGAAAACAAAAATAGAATGTTGGATTAAATACTGTTGTTCTGAATTTAACTCAAGTAATCCAAGGGTCTCATTTTAAAAGGTCTGGTTTATGCAACTGTGGCAGGGCACAGGCTGGGAGAAAGACTGGTCCTTTAAGAATGCAGCTAGCACTAGCCAGTTGCAGGGACTGCAGGTGCTACCAGAAGCGCAGGACATTCCTTGAGAACATGACTTGTTGGGGTCTGGTCCTGGGCAAACTGTACTCTGGGCAAACTGTACCTGTTACAGCAACAAAGGGAAGTATTCCTGATTCAATGGGCGTGGGCCTTGTAAACGTGTGTAGAGGTATCACTCTCTTTTCAGAAGGAAAGAGCAAACCACCACCAGCACCCTCCCCTTCTTCACTCCTAAATGTGCTTTGTGCCAGTCAATCTCCCTACCTGTTAGGTCCAGGTGGGGTATGGAAGGAAAAAGAGGGGGAAAGGAGAGTCACCCATGCAAACACCCATGGTCTCGACACTCTAGCAAGGGAAAAACAACCCCTCAGGTTCTTGTGTGGCCCTAATCTTCCCTGACGGGATGAGGCCAAATCATCACAGGGCCACGAATCAGCTGTGCTGAGAGTGGAGCCCTTCCACCCTTTTCCCAGTCCTCCACGTGCATAAACAACCAAACACACACACATCCATGCTAACGCCACTCCAGGAAGAACTTAGTGCATAGGTGCAGGTGAGGGTTTGTAGGATCCACACCCAGGAAGGGAGGGGAGGTCAATCACAGAGCACTCACTTGCCCCAGGGAGACAATATCAGGAAGGGCCCAGACTCAGGGGGAATTGGGACAAGGCTCCACCAAACACAGCACACACACACGTAGTTACCACAAACCTCAATGCCACAAGCACGATACGCAAGCTCCTCACTCTTAGTCACTCCACAGTATTTGGCCAATTTCTCACAGTTCTGCTGATCACCGGCAACCCTCTGTGTCCCTGGCTCCCTTTTATGCTGAGTTAGCCCCGCCCTGCTGCGTACACAGGTGTGCGGAGCGGCGCAGCGTGGCTGGCGGCCCCGCCGTGCTGGCTCCTGTCTGTGTGCTCTGGGAGCCTTCCCCAGCGTCCTCAGCTGTGTGTGGGGTGGGCCTTACTGGCTCTGCCTCCACTGTCGGCCTATCAGCGTTTGGAGCCCCGCTGCCTCCGTGAGCCAGTCGCAGGCGGCAGCCCCACCCCTAGTGCACCAGATACCTGCGGCGGCCCCTGACACTACCCAGCCTACCCCAAAATCCCTGGATGCCTCTGTGGTTCCCAGGTTTTTTGCCTGTATGATCCCAGTTTGAGATATAGACCCCCAGAAAGTAACAAAAACATGTAGAGTATAGCCAGAGAGGTCCCAATACCATCACTGGGGCCCATTATTGGGACATGAGCCAGGGCCCACCACAGCCTTGCTGCACAATTGCATTCTTATATATTAGCTTGTTTCCACCAACTCAAGGCTCAAACTAACTTCCACCCTACCTACACACACGCACAGTCCTCTCTCTGTAGAGGAAGATACAAGCCACTACAACTGGATAAATCTAGGGGGTGAGAGGACATCCTAAATAAGTTTTTCATAAGCATTTCAATGATGTAGGAGTCTACATTTCATTGAAAGGCAAAGGGTCTTAGGCTCCTAAGTTCTCAAGCTCTTTAGAAAATTTTACCCTCACAAAGATTCTAATCTTCAAACAAACTTGCTTTCACTGTGCTTACATCCCCTCTTAGAGGGATTGCTTATCTTTTCCATAACTATACCGTCAAAAAACTTTACTGGTCAATGCAAACACTGAATTTGAAATAGACCATCTACAATTTTTTGTCTAAAAAAATCCATCCTCTTTCACTTAAGCATCTCAACACTTTAGACTCCCATCTTTTAAAAATATTTGACCAATGTCTTCAGTCAAAAGCATTGTAATTCTGAATATAAAATATTCACAATGAATGACACCAAAACAGTCAAAGGACAAAATTATTCCCAAAAATTACTGGGCAAATTAATTCAGCTATTAAAAAAGACTGACAATGACTGCAATTTGTTTCTGGATGCATCTAAGAGGAAGAAGTACTATTTGTGAAATCAACTGTGTATTATGAATTATGCACCCACTTTTATAAGCTGCTAAATGTCTTCCCTCCTTTTCAAACCTGAATCCTCCTCTGGGTCAGTGGGACCCTAGTAGCATCCTTCCACATATGTAAAGGATACAATTTATTCCCCCAGTGACTGGAGGTCCAACCAGCAGTGAATTTGGCTTGCTGCCTCTGAAGAAAGGCTGGACCTACCTACAAATAGATGTCTTCATAAGTCTCTGCTTTGGCAGAACCTGACAGCACATCCTGCCTTCAGTCAACAATTTGGAACCAATTTTGAGATCTCTCCCATCTGCTGTAACTCATCCAAGCTCTATAACCCCAACTATTGCTCTCTTTTTGGACATCTTGGCATTAATTGCCTCTCAACTTCTGTATCTTTCATTTATATCCTTGAAGTTTTAAACTGTAAAGTTTTCTTAAGATCACCATGGAAACACTGGTTTGTAACTTGATCAAATCACAAGGAGGAGACTAATTGGAAATCATATGGGCTAATGGTAAATAGAACCCTCTAAAGACTCCTATGCTATGGACGCAGTATCAAACATTCAGTCAGGGCAGAGAACAGCAGGATCAAAGCTAGGCTTGGTAGACACATTTAATTATGTATTACTGCTAAAGCAATAAAAAAAAAGCTTACAATACAGGCTCTATTCACAAAAAGGACATTGTTTTGTCATGTTCATCTTGTAAATTCCTTATGCGTGACTCAGTGTCATTTTACATGTGATTCATAGGCACATGTCAGCTCTACACGGGTGTACCAATGTATTAGGGAGTTTAATCAAAAGCAAATGTTCATGTTAAAATCATGTGTGTCATTAAGAACCATTTTATGGGCAAAATGGAACTCCTATTATGTCCTGTAGAACAAGCTCTTTATAAAATAAGGCCATGCTAGAAGTTCTCCTGAACAAGTGATATAAGAGTCATTTCCAAATCCAATTGTGCTTTGAGGGAAGTCAAATATTTCATAAAAGTAAAAGGCAAAAGAAACATTTTGCAAAGGTTCTTCTTTTTCTGCTTATCCTGCTCCCCCTTAAATTATCTGGTCACAGAAAATGCCATAAACAATAGGACACATGGGGAATGGGAACCAGAAACCTTATAAAAACAGTGAAAACCTGTACTACTGACTAAATATCAGTAAGACTCAACTTACCATTGCAATGAATAGTAGATGCATAACAGTTTTACTACCCTACAGCCATCTTCACTGAACAAACTGGTATTATTTTGGGGTGGTTTCTCTCTCCTGAGAGAGCAAAAGGTTGTTATCCGGGCCATGCAGCAATATTCTTTTCATTTTGTCAATTTTGTGTATTTCATTTGGAACTGATAAAGGGGTATTTTCCATGTAATCCAACAATATCACTATGGCTATTAGTGTGAGCATTTGAATTCCAGCTTTCATGCAGGGATTTCTTTTGGCTTCCAGACAAGCACTGGGTTCACAGATTGCTCAGAACCATAAACTTACCTCTAGCTCAGATCTATCTGAGGGTGTCACATTTCATGCACCAGCTCTCAATGATAAACAGCTGGGACCTCATCACTGACCATCTGAAAGGATGCATTAGCCACTCCTAATCAAATTCCTTTTATTGAATTCATCCTAAAATTGAAATTGTTCAGTTTGGGGTTTTTTTCCAGAATAAAAAAAAAAGATAAAATGTACAAACTTTTGTTATAATTGAAAAAGAGGTTGAAATCAACAGCCCTTTAAGCTGGGTTTTTGTTACAACGTGCTAAATAGTTCGTTCTCGTGACCATCTGAAAGGATGCATTAATGCCTTGCATCAGAAACAGAAAAAACATATGGCTTTGCTATAATGCTGGTTTATGGTAGTCAGCATTGTAAGTGAATCACATACAAAACTGAATTCAAGTCACGTCAAAGGTCACACAAACCCATAAGAGATAGGAAATTTCTGAGATAATTGTTGTCATAGTTGTTACCTCCTGAAGGTCTGGATCCCGGCCCACCCTCAGGGTGCTGGACTGGTTAGGTTGGTCTGCCCCCAGAGACTGAAGATCCAATTGGTTTTCAGAATTCTCTTGGGGGATATACCCACTGACCTTGATGGCTGCTCTGCCGAGGACCTGGTTGCTTTGTGAAATGACATCTTGACCATGGCCATTGACACGGCTGCACCCAGGTGTCCACTGCCACTGCTACATCAACGCAGGTCCCCCTGGTTTACCAAAGACCTGAGGTGGCTGAAGCAGGAGGGCAGGCACTTAGAGCACAAGTGACACTCAACTCATGCTGAAGCTGACCAATTGCAGCATAGATCGTTTTAAAAGGACTATGCAGTGGATGTGATGGTGGCAAAGAAAAATTTCTTCTCCACTATCATAGCATCTGCAAAGTCTTGTCCAGCAGAACTGTTCCGGGTGGTGAGGGACCTGGTTAGCCTGGTCTGTCTCCACCAGGAAATGGAGTCATCTGTTGCCTGCTGTGACATTTTTATTCATTACTTTGCATACAAAATTGCTCATATTCACCACAACTTGGATGCTACCATTTTAACTGCAAAGTCAGAGTTTGGGGTTATGGAAGCTCAGTCTAGTCCTGTTTATTTGGATAAGTTTCATGGCATTGCCCACCGATGCAAGGGAAGTGCTTGGGGGTGATGAGGGCAACCAGTTGTGAATCAGATCCTTGCTCGTCCTGGCTAGTGAAAGCCAGTCAGGAGACATTGGGGCCATTGTTGGCTGGGGTTATCAACACCTCCCTTCAGTAGGGGAGGGAGTTGGACACCCTTAAAATTGCAGTGATCCACTCCCTGCTTAAGAAACCATCTCTGGCTGCTGACGCCCCAGCCAGCTATCAGCCTGTCTCGAACCTTCCCTTTTTAGGGAAGGTTATTGAACGGGTTGTTTCCTAACAGCTCCAGGCACATCTCTGTGCTGTTGGATTTCTGGACCCATTTCAGACAGGTTTTCATCCTGGGTATGGCACGAAGACTGAACTTGTGGCTTTGGTCGATGACCTGCACCTGGAAATGGACAAGGGAAATTCTACCTTGTTGATCTTCTTAGATCTTTCTGTGGGCTTTGATACAGTTGATCATAAAGTGGTGTTGTCACAACTGCGGGAACTGGCGGGGGTGCGTGGAACTTCTCTTGAGTGGTTCCGCTCTTTCCTGTCAGGGAGGTCCCAGTTGGTGATGATGGGCAATTGCTCAAAATCTCCTCAGGAACTTCCCTGTGGTGTTCCACAGGGTTCTATTCTGTCCCCTGCCCCCCTCTTGTTCAGTGTGCATCTCTGAGGCCACGAGTTGAGGTCATTTGGAGGTTTGGGGTGAGGTGTCCTCATTATACCAACGACACTCAGCTTTACCTCTCTTTTTTATCCAAACCAGGTCCCATGGCCTCAGTGCTTACCCAATGCCTAGCTGCTGTTGGAGACTGGATGAGGATGAGCCAATTGAAGTCAAATCCTGACAAGACTAAAGTGATGATGGTTGGCCAGTATTGAGACTTGGAGATGATTGGGACACCTTTCATTGATGGGGTCTGGCCCCCTCTGGGAGTGCGGGGAGCTGAGCAGTTGGTGCTTGGCCCAGGGAGCCTGCCAGGCAGCCCCCAGTGCCTCTCCCAGTCTACCTGTCCCTCCCCCAGGGCCTCCCTCAGACCACAGCCAACCTACCCCCATAACCATGTGCACTGTGGGGGGGGGGGAATCTGCCATGTGTTGGTGTGGGGAGGGTCTGCCTGCTCAGCTAGAATGCCAGTCAGGAATAGATAGCAATTCAGAAAAGGGGAAAGCTCCATCTCTCAAAACCTGCTGCCCGTCACCTAGTTTATTATGTGGTATTTTATTACTGTTTTATTAGAGTACTTTTTATTTATGGTTATTGTTTGTTTTATTCTTCTTGATTTTACCAATAAACTGGTACAATTTATGCTGCCTCACATACTTAATTAGGGTCACGGGAATGGGTGTTCTGGCTCGTGGAATTTGAGGGCTTGTCTTGCAGAATTTGGAATTTTGGCCCATGGAATTTCAGGGGAAATTTTTCAGAAATCACAGGACCGTGTACTAAAGGTGCAGCAGTTATTGCTAAATGGCAGAGAGCTTGCAACCAGTAATCAAAGTACAGGAAAATAAAATAATATCTGGAAAGGTAAGAAAACCCAGATCTGTGATGATCCAGGAGTTGCCTCAGCTGATAGTAGTTAGTCAAAAAAATCCTGTGAAAAAGTTATAGGATAACAGGACAACCAGGAAGGAAACCAGTAACCCAAGAATGTTACCTAATGAGCAACATATTTTCATATATTGCCTTTGTTTTCATATTCTGCCTCTGCTTTCCACACCCATCAGTTGGTCAACCAGTCTCCACAACTAAGCCAAGAAAATGTCTTTTGTTGTAAGAGGTACATTAAGAGACATATTTCCCACAATGGAAGAAAGCAACAACGTAGGCAGCTAGGGCAGGAGTTCCCAAACTGTTTCCCAAACAAGTGTTTATGAAGGATTCATTCCATGATCCTAGCTGGTATGCAAGAGTACCCCTTGTTAATAAGAGGTCAAGACTAGTCCAACCCAGGTTTTACACTGGGCATTTATAGGGCCTTATTTCTGTACAGTGAATTCTCTGGTGTGTACTGAGGGCTGAGCTCAGCTGTTGAATTTCCCAGTGAGGGCACATGTAAGGTTTCTCTCCTGGCCTATGTGATTTTCTGATGTATACCGAGTGTCCCAACAACATCTTCTGGAGCTTTCCTCACACTCCTGACATGTACAGGATTTCTCTCCTGTGTGGATTCTTATTTTTAAAACAGCAAATTTTAAAAGTGAAAGAAATCACGCAAAATGTCCCCTCACCTAAAACAAACTTAAACACAATTGCTTTACACTTTGGTCACTGTAGTCTTTAGATCTCTAAAGATCTTATGATCTTTAAAGACTATTCTAGTCTTTAGGTCTCTAATCACTGTGGGATTTTTATTCATTGTGTATTCCATGGTAATGTATTAAATTTTAACACTGGCCACGCACCCCAGTGACCCCTCCCACTGCCCCACCAGTCTAAAAGTCCACCAGCTGCCACTGAATTACACTGGAGCATGAAGACACCAAGTGCAATCATGCTCTCCATGGATGACATTCCAATCCTGATTGATCCCAATTTTGCCTGAACACAGACCGTTTCCTGATACCTCTCTCTCTCTCTCTCTCTCTCTCTCTCTCTCTCTCTGTCTTTGGGTGCTTTCTGACATGCATAAACAAGCATGAATGCACCCAATTTGCTTACATGAGAAACTGCAAGAGGCAAATCAGGTGTGACTTTTGTCATGTAGGAAAACAAGGCCACATGCCTTTGGTGGCAATCATGCAGTGTATGCAAAACTGGATTTTTGGGCTTTGCATCCTCCACATGATTGCTGTCAAAGCTGTGCAGCTTTGTTTTCCCATGTGACAAGAGCCATGCCTGATTTGCCTCTTGCAGTTTCTCATGGAGGCAAATCAGGCACATTTATGAATGTCGGAAAGTGCTCTTTGTTGCTGCTGGGCCACAGAATTATATTTAAGTCTCAAAATGTGGTTATGTAGGCAAGAAACGTAGGAACCACTGATCTAGGGATACAAATTATTGATAATATTTTGTTCATATATAGCAAAGTAGATACAATATCCTGAGTCTCAAGTCTCAGTACTAGGTTTATTCAGTCAGCATAACTCCACTGTAAAAGGGTACAGCCACACAAGAGACAGTAACCCAATTTGGGCAACCATATGGCAATGGTGCCAAAATTGGGGTATGGTTGGCAACCTTACCCCAATTTGGGCACCAGTGACCATTGCCATGCAATGCAGCGACTTGTATGTTCAGCAGTGACCAGCTGGTCCCCCTGCCCTGGGGCAGGCAGCTGGCAGCTACACGGTGTGTCCCCTGAAAAAGCCTGGGAAGGCAGTGTGGGGTAAGGCTGCCCAAAGTGGGGTAAGGCTGCCCAAATCAGGTTACCAAGCCACCACTCATGGGCCCGTTCCCCATGCTTCCCCAGCCCATGGTGAGGCTCACTGGCACCAGTGAGCATGGACACCATTCCCACACCTCCATGTCATGGCCGGGAGTGGGATGGTGGGTGAGGCATTGTCATCCAACAGTGACCCACCTGCCCAGCTTCCCTGTGGGTGCAGACCATGTGGCCTGCTCTCCTCGCCATCCCCAAAGTGTAGCATCTGCAATAGTCTGCTCTGCAGCATGTGGAGGGGATTGATCCCACCCGGCTCATATGGCTGTACTCAAAGTGCTGCAACAGAGTAGAGCTTCAGGCCGGTGATTTCATGTTCTCTATTTTTCACACATGTGCACCTTAAGATAGCTCTGGGAATGAGATTTCCTCAGTCCTCCCATTCCACTGGGACACAGAGTTTGAAAGGAAAAAGCCAAAGGGCTCACCTCACTTCTATGGGTGTTTTTAAATGAGATACCACACATGGCCACCCAGTAACCACTCATCCGGCTACCCATCTGAAGGTGGAGCAGGGAATGCACACTCCCAGGAGCCACGCAGCACCCACTCATGGCCACACGTGGGACACTGCTGAAAAATTCAGAGTGCCCCATGTGGGGCAAGCCGAAAAAGCATGTGGCAATGGTTGCCCACGCATCCCCTGCCCGTTTGAACTGGGGCAGCCACCCATGACAGCAATTGGTCCCCGACTCATAGGCACTGTGGACAGGGGACACGGCCTTTGCAAGGCACAGGAAATGGTTTTGAGCACTGGGGAATCCGCTTCCCCAGCACTTACAACCGAGACATGTCAATTTCAAAGGCCAGCCCGGCGTGCTTCCCCTCCCCCATGGTCCCTGGCAGAGGAGAGCAAGGCAGTTGCTGAGGTAGCCACACTGGGAGCCACCTGTTAGAATCCCTCCCCACACAGGCCACCTGAGTGACTGCTCCACAGTTGTGCCACTCAGCAGACATAGACACACACACACACACACACACACACAAGCCTTGCTCGTTTAAAAAACCCATGTGCCTGATCCATCCCTTTTGTTGTGTGGATTCTTGGATCGGCAGAAATGTCTCCATGGGGTCTGAAGGAGGAGTGAAATTGTGCAACAGAAGCAATTAATTTTCTCCCTCTTTAAATAAGGGGAAAGATCCACAAGCAGAGTTCCTTCCATGCATGGATAATTATAAGGGGTATCATCATGGCAGATTTTTATTGAATATCCCCCTCTTGTGTTATGAGAGGGTGAGCAGGCACTCCTGAATTCCCTTCTCCAACTACAGTACTTGATATTTTGTGTACATCCATCACAGCAATAACTTTCTCTGTTAACTTACTTTAATACCCATTAGCCCAAAGGTATTTTTAAATACATTATCTGTCTTTTAACAGGACTTGCAACCACTGAAAAATAAGTTGATTAACTGTGCCAGCTTTTAAACAATTAATCAATCGATTAGTTGATTACATTTTAGAATACTTGACAGCTCATGGTAATGGATAAGCTGACAGACAATTTGGTAAAAGAATTCATTAAATATTAGTGTTCAGTTGCCATTTTTAGAATTTTAATAGAAAATATACTAACGATAAAAGACTAGCCAGACACAAATACACTGTGTTAGTATAAAACACGGTGTTTTATGTTAACAATATTCATCTGTTTTGCTTTGAGCTAGGTTTGTACTAAATTTATAAAGGATTAATAAGTAAAATAAAAAGTTAAAAATCAAAGATACATATTAGAAAACTCCAGGCCAGTGTAACTGTACAGGCAGCACAGGTGGCTGCCAAGGGCAGAAAGTTGAAGGGAGCAGCTAACACACCCTGCCTGGCCTTTTTGCCTGGTGTTTTTGCAGGAGTGCCCACCCCGGTGCTGGGTGTGATGAATGGGGGAAGAGGAAAGGAGGGAAGGGGGTTCAATCACTCGCCACGCACTTCCTGCACTCAGCACTCCACACGGGGTATAATATTCCCTCAGGATCTTGTGCGGCCCTAGTGCTCCCATGCGGAAGCAGGCCAGATGATCATAGGGAGCAGGATTCAGGAGTGCTGAGCCCCGGCTCTCATGCCCTGTACTCAACACCACACAGTACTCCTAGTGCCACACCCAACCACACGGGAACGCAGGGTGCTCTGACTAGTGAAGGGAAGGGGGGAGAGGGTGGCCAGGGTCACGCAAAGGATGGGGGGAAACCACAGTCACATGGGGTCCGGGGAGTAGGGAGGCCCATGGTCTGGAGAAGGGCAAGGGGCAGGGTCTCAGTCCCATACGCAATCACTCACACTCTGTCACACACACAAGCACGCTATCACAGTCACCACTCACGCTTCTCGCTGCTCTGTCTCTCCAGTACAATGCTCATACACAACAACGCTCATACACACAAGGGCTAGTCTGTCACAGCACGCTGATCACCAGCACTGTGGCTGAGCTCTGACTGCCCCTTTATGCCCTGCGGCTTCCTCCCGCTGCACACGCAGCCGCACCGAAGACTGCAGCGCCAGCGACGGCCCTACCCTCTCTGGCCATGCCTCCGCTGCCCCTGCGTCCGCCAGCGCAACCACATCGGGGCGGGGCCAGGCAGTTCTGCTCCGCCCGTGCCACTCACAGACCCTGTGCTGCTGCCGTGACCACGCCGAGGTTGCTGGCGAAAGCCCCACCCCCCGGGGAAGCCGCGGCGCAGCCTTACAGTACCCCCCCCCCAAAAAAAAACCTCCACCGTCAAGGGCAGGGGTGTGGACAGGAAGGGTTCAGGAAATGGAACAAGTGAATCAGGCGCAGTGCATGAACCGCTGAAGCGGGTTCCTAGGACCTGTCAGCTACATCATACCCTTTCCAATCAATGAAATAATATAACTTGCCTCTATGCCATCTGGAATCCAGAATCTCTTGAACCTCATATTCCGGGGGGCCCAGCTACCGTAGTCTCGGGAGGAGGTGGGTTTCTCCAGGAACATCGGAGAATGGTGGCGCTTTAAGAGCGAGACGTAAAACACCGGATGTATACAGGTCTGTGGAGGAAGCTGCACCTCATATGTCACTGGGTTTAGGTGTTGTAACACAGAGAGCAGTCCCATATATCTACTGTCCAGTTTGGTGGAAGGGCGCAGCGAAGGGTAGTGGTGCCGATCCACCCATACCTGGTCTCCTGGTTGGAAATCCAGGGCCTGCTGTCTCCGTCAATCCGCCTGGTTCTTATATCATTGCCGAGCAGTGTGCAGCATCGCCTGCCCATGGGCGTGCACTTGATGAAGTTGTCTAATCATAGCACCAGCAACCGGTACACTGACAGCTGGGTGTGCGGGAAAGCAAAGACGTGGGTAGAAGCCATAAGTCACAAAGACGGAGTATGTCCCCAATGACACGCTCGGGGCATTGTTGTAGGCAAATTTAGCTACTGGTAAGTGAGAAAGTCATCCTGCAGATAATCAACGTAACAATGTAGGTATTGTTCCAATGACTGGTTGACGCGTTCTGCTTGGCCATTGGCTTGGGGATGGTAAGCAGTGGTGGGTGCCAACTGTACTCCGAGGGCAGAAAAGAGGGCCCACCAAAAGCATGCAATGAATTGTGGACCCCGATCCGAGATAAAGGTACATGGAATGTCGTGTAATTTGATCACATGGAGAATCAGGAGGATGGCCGCTTGCCACGCAGTTGGCAACCCCTTGCAGGGAATGAAGTGTCCTAATTTGAAAAACTGATCCACAATGACAAAAATCGCAATATGCCCATGGCAGAGGTAGTTCTACTATGAAGTCCATATTTATTGTTTGCCACGATCCCTGAGGCAATGGGCTAAGTGCAGCAGTCCTATAGGTTTGGTACATGGAGTCTTGGTTGGGCACAAGTTCTGCACCCTTGCATGTAGGTTTGCACATCGATGTGGACCGTCAGCCACCAGAAGTGCCGCAATATTAGTCGGCTGTCCATTGTTGGCCGGGGTGGTCCACCAAGGGAGCGTCATGGTGGGCCCACAGTACGTATTTTCGTGCTGGGAGAGGAACCACCATCTGATCCTTGCGTAGGTGCCTTCCCTGTACATGGTCAACCGCAGGACAGTGGTCCAAGACAGGGGCTTTTGTAGCTATTTTGCAGAATTGGGAGTAGGTAAGGCAGGAAGTGGCAAATACCTTTTTAGTGAGAAGCATCTCGCCTCGGTCCGCTGGAGGCTCCGTGCTGTCATATGATCAGGATAGGGCATCCGCTAACAGGTTGTTTTGTCCTGGTCTATATAAAATCTGGAAGGAGAATCGGGCGAAGAACAGCGCCCATCGAGCATGCCGGGCATTCATTATATGGGCTGTCTGCAGGTACGTGAGATTCTTGTGATTGGCAATCACTAGGACAGGTAGCTTGGCCCCTTCCAGATATTGTCACCAGGCCTCGAATGCTGCCTTGATGGCTAAGAGCTCCCAGTCCAGGATGGTGTAATTCTGTTCAGCCTTCAGCAGCTGCCATGAATAGAAGGCGCAGGGTAAACAAGAAGACTCCTCTGTAGTAGGTTCGGACAAGACCTCCCCTATAGCCACACTTGAGACGTCTGTTTCTACAATGAAAACTTTGGAGAAGTCCAGGTGTTGGAGGATTGGGGCTTGGGTGAACGCTCGTTTCACCCTATCGAAGGCCTGTTGCTGGGTTTCTTTCCATTTATATTCTTGCCCCTTTTTTAATAGGAGGGTTAGAGGGGCAGTAAGTTCAGCATAGTGCGGAATGTATTGTCAATAGTAATTGGCACTTCCTAGAAATTGTTGCAATGGTTTGATGGCTTGGGGAGCAGGCCACCTTTGGATGGCATGGATCTTGCTTGGATCCATGCTAATGCTCTGGGGTGAGATGAGAAACCCAAGAAAGGGGACCATTTGCTGGTGAAATGCACATTTCTCAAGTTTACAATAGAGATGATATTGCCTCAGACGGGACAAGACGGAACGCACGTGCTGAACATGTTCCCCATGACTGCGGGAAAATATCAGGATGTCATCTAGGTAGGCCACCACGTAATGGTCCAAGATATCCCTAAAAATGTCATTTATCAGGTGCTGGAAGGTGGCCGGTGCATTTACCAACCCGAACGGCATTGCTAGGTACTCGAAGTGTCCATACCTCATTCAGAAGACTGTTTTCCACTCGTCACCTGTGCGCATCCACACCAGGTTGTAACCTCCATGCAGATCTAACTTCATGAATATACAAGCACCTTGAAGCCGATTCAACAATTCTGTGATGAGTGGCAAGGGGTACCTATTTTTAATGGTTATAGCATTAAAAGTCCCCTATAGTCAATGCAAGGATGGAGCCCCCTGTCCTTTTTTGGTACGAAAAACATGGGGGCTCCCACTGGGGATTGGATGACCGGATAAAACCTTTTCGTAAATTTTCATCAATATAGTCCTTTAGTGTTTTCAGTTCGGGATCTGACAAGGCATAGATCCTCCCGTAGGGCAGTTCCATCCCTGGCACTAGATCAATAGGACAGTCATACGGTCTATGTGGGGGTAATTCTAAGGCTTGTTTCCCCTTAAACACTTCCTGTAGGTCTTGGTATTCTTGGGGGATGGAGACAGGGAGACTAACTGCTGCTAGTCCATGCATCCCGTGAGCCACGGAAGCCGGAGGGAGAAGTCTACAGGTTTCTGTGCAATAGTGGGGAGGTGAAGTCTATGGGCTTGTGCTGCCAATTGATATGGGGGTTGTGTTTTCACAGCCAGGGTAGCCCTAGCACTATGGGGAAGGTAGGGGTCCACACCAGATCAAGTTGTAGCTGTCCTGGTGGTTTCCCATGGTAACCTCGAGTTCACGGGTGCAAAAGATAATGGCACCTGAGAGTAGGGGGGACCCGTCAATCGAATACATGGCTTCAGGGACCTCTCCTGCGTGGGAACATCGTGCTGGCTAGTGAAGGTGTCATCAATAAAACACCCCAAAGCCCCAGAATCTATAAGAGCAGCTACAATGATGGCGTGGTTTGGGGTCACCTTTAGGGCGAGGGAGATTCTGAAGTGGTCGCAGCCGATGGCCATGAGTGGGGCAGCCGAAGTTCTGGTATGTGAGGGACTGGTGCTGCTTACCGGGACCGCACTGCCCATCCCAGGGCCTGTCATTTCCTTGCAGCCATCTAGACGGAAGTAGCTGTGGGCATATCCAGACATAATGTCCCCGCTCCCCACAATAAAAGCATAAGCGGTCTGACCTTCTATGTTCTTTTTCCTCAGTGGCTATTGGTCCCTGTGAGGCTCCCAGCTGCATTGGTTCGGATTCCTCAATCTTTCCTGGCTCCATCCGCCTGGTGCTGGGGAGGGGCACGCGTGGGGACCAGGTTCGTGTCCCTTCTTGTCGTTGCTCCCGTCGACATTCGGTCAACCGGTGGTCAATCTGAAAGGTCAGTGTGACCAGCTTCCCCCATGTGCTAGGCAAGGCAGTATAGGAAAGCTGGTTCTTTAGTTCATCGTTAAGTTCTTTTCTAAACATAACCTTCAACACTAGGTCCGGCCATCCCAACTCAATTGCCACTTGTTGAAAGTGGGTGACGTAATCCAGCAGGGACCTCTTTCCCTGTTTTAATGTTAGGATGGTGGTTTCTGCATCTTTGACCCGGTGGGGATAATCGAAAAGGAATTTGAACTCCCACTCAAAGGCAGCAAGATCTGTTAAGAGCTGGCTGTTGCTGATCAACAGGGGAGGTTGCGCCCACGCAAGGACAAGACCCTCCAGATGGCCTATAATAAAGGCTACCTTAACGGTATCTATATCGTAGGTTTGGGGCTGCATTTGGAAGGTCAGTTTGCATAGCGCCAGGAAACTCTGAAACTGCCTTCGATCCCCAGTGAACTTAGCAATCTTTGCAATCTTCAGGGCTTTTGGCTCTCTGGCTACCGCCCCTTTGCAAGGTGCAACCTCCGCTATGGCTACAACTGGTTCCTCTATCCCTGCCTCAGGTAGGGCCCCCCCAACCACCCCCTGATCACGCTGGTCCCATAAGTCCTTGTCATGGCCAGGCCTTGAACCCCTGGCCTTGGGGCTTCGGGGTGGTGCTCTCTGCAGCCTGTGCTATTTGCAAATATGCTGCAGGGGGCGGTTCTCCCTGTTTGTGGCATCCTCCCTCTCTCTCTCTTGCCTTGCTCACCGTGTACACCTGGTGGTGGGCGTGGCCACACCTGCCATGGTCTGATTGGCTCTGTGGAGTATTTAGGACTGCTGAGGGTGGTGGCAGGTGTGGAGCTTTGAGTCACTTTCCCTTAGACTTGTGTTTGGCCCACTCACTTTGTTCTGTCTCTAGATGCACCTTGTTGCCCTTTGTCTTTGTTGGGAGTAGTGTTTGGTGGTGGTGAGTTCTGTGTACAGTTTCCCGCTCACACCCTGCCTTGTCTTCAGGTTAGTCAGTCTGTCTCCCTGTTGTTCCCTCAATGTCCTACTGTAAGTAATCTCTATTGTTTGCTGTATCTGTCTCCCTGTTCCTTCCTAGTTTCTGTGTAGTCTGGTGTCTCTGTGTCTAGTTGTCTCTGTGTTCTAGTTCTCCTTATTCTTGTCCCTCGCTCCCAGGGCTCCCTCGCCTTGGTCCCCCCTCCTTGCTCCCAGGGCTCCTTCGCCTTGGTCCCCCCTCCTTGCTCCCAGGACTCCTTCGCCTTGGTCCCCCCTCCTTGTCCCAGGGTCCCCTGTGCTTCATGTTTCCCTCGCTCCTCCCCTTGCTTCAGGTTTCCCTCGCTCCCTAGTTTCGGTTTCTCAATCCCTAGTCTTGTCCCCTTGTCCCCTAGTCTTGGTTTCTTGCTCCCTAGTTTTTGCCCCTTGCCCCCCTTACTCCCTAATCTTGGTTTCTTGCTCCCTAGTCTTGTCCCCTTGTCTCCCTAACCTTTCTTTCTCAATCCCTAAACTTGGCCCCTCGCTCCCTTTCCCCTGGCTCCTTGTTCCTTACCCCTGACCCCTTGGTCCCCTGCCTTTGGTTCCTTGTTTCCTTGTTCTTTACCCCATATCCCTCGTTCCCTTTCCCCTGGTTCAGTGTTCCTTACCCCTGATCCCTCGCTCCCCTGCCTTTGGTTCCTTGTTTCCTTGTTCTTTACCCCATATCCCTCGTTCCCTTTCCCCTGGTTCAGTGTTCCTTACCTCTGATCCCTCGCTTCCCTGCCTCTAGTTCCTTGATCCCTCACTTCTGGATTCCCTGTCCCTTGACCTCAATGATGAGCCGTAGGCATTCTTAGACCAGCAGTGCTGGGATCCATGCTGAACACCCTAGCTCCTTGGTATTGGAGAGCGGCTGAGAGGTTTCCACGTGTGTACTAAGGGACATCCCAGATTCCCTACACCTCGTTCCCCCCCTCCTGTCTACCCACTCCCCCTCCCCTTTCCCTGGCTCCACCGCCGGAGCCTGACAGTTCTTGACTTCCATGGCCAAAGTCTGAATGGCTCAGGCCACGTACTCTAGCTGTTTGGAGGGATCTATATAAGGGGAAATAGTGCTGGTGATACTGTGATGAATGGGGGAGTTGAAAGGGAGAAAGGGAAGGAAGGAAGGAAGGATTAGGGATGGGCGAACGCGGTTCGGTAGTTCGGTGTTCGGCCCGAACTCGGCCTGTTCGGACAACCGAACACGAACACACCGAACGGAACCGAACACCGAACAACGAAATGGCGAACACACCGAACGGAACCGAACACCGAACGACGAAA